>MU870924.1:0-12467 GCA_036418205.1 Ostertagia ostertagi | reverse complement strand
GCACAGCGTATATGCTGCCGTTGCCGAACCCGGATGGAATGGAACATGAGCGAAATTTCGCAATGAAATGAAACGCAGATCATCATGCTCATGGGATAAACGAGCAGTCTCGATTGTTAGAATGTCAAAAAGTTTGGTTAATAACACCTGTCCTCTGAATTTTAGTTAAACAATTGTGATGGCAAAAGTCACAGTGAATAAAGTTATCAGACAGCTGTTATAGTAAAGGTCGGTCTTGGTTAGAATTCGAGCACATGGCTGAGTACCAAACAACCACTTGGAGGTGCCGTGATTGTAGAAAAAGTCGCAGCCGTCTGAAAACAAGATTGGGCTTTAGAGAATTAGAAACCATCAATAATTGCACATAACCCATAAAAAATACGATCAAATAGAGCACATCGAGAATAGCGATAAATATGCAGTAGGTGATTATCATGGTGAAGATGCTACCATAGCGAAGTGGAAATGTTACCGCTGTGAATCTGCACAACAATATTTCTTGAAATTCTCTGAGAGGCAGGAAAATGAAAGATTCATTAGTTTTGTAGCAGCCTACATTAAGGCAGTCGCCGTCCACCTCATGGTTCTTTCATGGAGGCTTTTCTCTTGTGTAGAAAATATCTATAAAGCACATGAAGTCAGTGACTGCGTGGTCTCAAGCATCGGGATTTATTTCTTTATTCAATAAAGAGGAACATAAACGAAAGATGGTTAGCGCAGAGCACTGAGATCTCCTTGACATATTGACGTGCTCCATCCTTAGTGTTTTTTTTGTGGCAGTGTGGTAAAGGGCCCCATTCTAACAGTGCAACCGCTTTATCTTCATACGTCCGGAAAGAGACAAAGAGACGTTCCGCTCATGGCACATGTCATTCAACATTCAAGGGGAATATCCAAATACGAGAATTACTCAACACTTTACAGCGTTCTGACTTTTTTTGGCCGTAGCGATTTTGGGAGCGCAGCTTTCCTAATTCCTATACTAAATTTGAGTGATAGCTTTGCTAAATATAAATGGCAGAAAATCCCTTCAGCAATATACAACGCGCAGAAGTTGCTCAGGGGTTAAGTGATAGAATTTTGATTGGAGGAACGTGTAATGTTGATAGGAAAGCACATTCGGTCTTTTTCTTCAATGTATGTCAGAAATGCTTTTGACTTGAATATGCCAGAAAAACACAAATATTTTGCTATTTACACAGAATTGTATAATATTTACTTTCTGCTCTTTTTTACTGACATGACAACGAGATGCGAAACCGCATCTCATTGTCCAACGTGGTGTGCAAAGTGAGACGCACGACCGCAACCGCAACGTCTTGGAATTTCAATGTGTTAAGAGAAACTTCCCTTAGCAGGTGAAGAAAGCGACCATGCATGCATTCCAAACACACAATGATCTCAATATGTCAGCAGCGCTTCGCCTGTGAAACTTGTGAGTAGACTTGACAAGGTGCGCGCTTATCGCAGAGTTTGGCGAAAAAACCAGAATTGGAAATGGAGCGACACAGCTGACCATAAGCCTAATAACGGGTTGCTCAGGATGGTTTTGAAGTAGAGGTTGAAATAGGGTATCGCGATTCCCACGCGATTCTACAGTTTCCATTCCTCGTGAATCATGAGATAGGAAAAGATGGGAATGCGCTAATGCATGAGAAATGCAGCTAAAGCTCAGCTTATCACTAACATATATCTTTTAGAGAATAAACAGTATATATAGATACGGTAGAGCAAGAATGGATTCCAATGCAACCCCGCGACTCCGCCTTGTGAATTTCTCAGTTCGCTTTCAGGCGTTGGCAGTTGCGCCCGACTTGCGCCCGACTTGCGCCCGTTTTTCCCTCTTCCTTAGTGTGCGCCATGCTCCTGACATTTATCTCGAATCTGGAGGTCTTATTTGGTCCTGAGTTTTCCCAGAATCCTCGTTCTCTTATTCTTCTCATTTAGTGCCTTTTTCTCTGAGATTTTTGGTATTATTTGTCGGAGATTGTTTCCTTTTGTTCGTTGGTCGATTTTGTTACTTGAAAAAGGTAGATCATCGTTTAATTACCCAAGTTTGAGATTGTGCGCCTTGCACCAATAAATCGTGGAGATTACGAGTGTGACGACTTGGATTCGGTGGTCTCGATCCGTGAAACTTACTGTAATCAACCGCGTGGCACTGAACCATTCGTAAATGGTGCATCGGCTCTTATTCTACTGAATTCGGACAGCAAACAGGCCGGTTTACCTTTTTTCCATTTAGTTGTGGAAGAAATCAAGTTTGCGCCAAGGAGTTGCATATTTCTTCTTTTCCTTTCAAATTTGATTGGATTGTGATTCATATTTCATCTTCTATTGCCTTCTTGACTTGAAAATCTCTTCATTTCATCATGGTAGGCCCAGCAGGGTTAAGTTCGAAGAAGGGATTAGTTACGCGTTATTGTAACAAAATCGAATCGTTACTAAAACAGTATGAGGCCTATAAGCGGGACCAAGAAGATCCCGCTTCAATAATAAGTGTATCCGGAACCAAAGAATTGGTTTGGAAACTCAATGCTACTTCTCAACTTGTATCCGAAGCTCTGTCTGATTTCACATCCTTTATCGATTCGCTTGCGGACAGTCTAGCGCCCGAGCAACTGGACCAAGCAAATGCTTACATTGAACGGGCGCAGGAATGCATCGATAACGCGCAAAGCGCAGCCATCGAACTAGAAGCAAAGAGAATAAGCGCAATGGAAATCTCTGAGGGACCAGTAAGGAGTTCCGATAACTTGCAGTTTAGAGCGCCACAAACATTGGTAGAGCCTGTGATACATAAACTACCTGCCATCCCTATCCCCACCTTTAGTGGGAAGATCTGGGAATTTGAAAATTTCTGGACGCTCTTTGAAGCAAACGTTCATAATCAGTCTCTCACAAACCTTCAGAAATTTAATTACTTGATTTCTGCGCTGCGAGGGGAAGCGAAAGAATCAGTGCGCCGGTTCAACGTGACTGAAGCAAACTATGATAAAGCCATAGACTTCTTACGGAAAAAGTATGGTGATGAGTCACGCCTCATTGACAGCTTACAGATGCGCCTTGAACGCGCCCGCGCTGAGAATTCGAGCCTCGAAGAACAGCGGCGACTCCTTGACACTGTGATGCCAATAGTAGCCCAATTAGGAGATAAAGGGGTATTTTTCAATGGCTCCTTTTTGAGTCAGAAGGTGCTGTCAAAATTCAAAATGGATCTTCAGCGGAAAGTTCTTGAGCGGTGTATCAATGATTCCACTCAAGAGCACTCTTGGGTTCTAAGTGACATTCTCTGCGAATTAGACAAAATTATAACCACAGAGGAGCGTATTTATTATATGGTAAACAAAAGCCCCATCCATAACAGAGTTAATGCAACAAGAATGGTGAACGCGCCATCTCAGAAGGCCGACATTGTAAGTGCGCCATGCCTTTTTTGTAGTGCTCCCAGTCATAAGTCTTGAGCATGCACCAAATACGCCACTATAGAAGAGCGTAGCAAAGTCTTTCGGACCACCAATCGTTGCCTCAACTGTGGAACAGTTGGGCATTTTCTTACCAGTTGTCCAAGAGAGGGTTGTAGAAACTGTAGTGGGAAAAAACACCACCACACCCTATGTCCTTTGAGGGTTCGAAAATACCATTCAACCTCGCTTCAGCAATCATCCTCACCTCAAAAGACGAACTGCTCAACGGGGTCTAGGATATTCTCAAGCCAGCAACAGAAGACGTCCAGAAATGTGGAAGAGCAGCGAGTCAAGAAACCCAGTCGAGCTAACGCACATACACTCGAAGTTGATTCCCTTGAAGATCCCGCGATTGTAAAGCAACCTATGGGCACTTCTCCTGATGCGGCACATTTGCCTCTTTACGGGATTATGACGCTCCACGAGAACGACGGAATTCTTCTGAGCGTACGGACAACAATGTCCTCCTACTGACAGGAGTAGCACAAGTACGAGATACCGTACGAAACCAATGGAAAGATGTAGAAATCTTATTTGACACGGGGGCAGATGAGTCCTTCATAAGTGATGAGCTAACTGACGAACTAGGTCTTGTGCGCACAGCAACAAAAAAGTTTCACGTTTACACGTTTGGCACCCACCAACCTAAGCATGTGATATGTAACACGACAACGTTGGAGCTTTGGGACAAAAATGGTACCAAGCATGAAATGCACCTACACACCCTTCCAGTCATCACCTCAGCTAATAAAAAGGCACGCCTTACCCCTGCTGATCTGACTTTCATTGACAATCGACGCATTCGCCTATCTAAAGCACATCACGAGAGTACATCTAAGCCTCAAATCCTAATCGGCTGCGATCAGCTATGGGATTTATTGGATGTATCGCACCCACACTATACCTTGCCATCAGGACTTCATCTGATTCCTTCCAAATTTGGCTATTTGCTGACAGGAAAGCAGATAGTAGGCGAAATGAAAAACACTTCAGGAGAAGTAGTTGAAGAAAGCGTCAGTGGACTACCCATCACCATCAACAATTTCACCAACTTGGAAATTAACTCCGAAGAAGACATAGATAGGTGGGATAAATACTGGACTATGGATTCCGCGGGAATATGCGAGTTTACTGGCACAAAAAACGCGGAAAAGAATGCAGTAAATGAGGAGGTTTCAAGATTCTTCGAAGACACCATACAGAAGCGCCCTGACGGTTACTATATTCGTTTCCCATTCAAGAAAAACCACCCTCCACTTCCATCCAACAAAGCGATTGCACTGAAACGCTTGCGCTCTGTACTTCTGGTACTTCAAAAGACACCAGAGCTCTTAGCGGAATACAACAAAATTTTTGCAACTCAAGAGGAGAAAGGCATTATTGAACCGGTCATTGATGGTTCTTCAGAAAAGGGTTCCTTGATTCACTATATACCGCATCAACCCGTAGTTACTCCGCAAAAAGAAACAACAAAACTGCGAATTGTTTTTGACGCTAGTGCACATTTCAAAGAGTGCCCGTCGTTAAATGATATACTTCATCAAGGTCCACTTATTTTGCCAGAATCTTCAAAGAGTGCCCGTCGTTAAATGATATACTTCATCAAGGTCCACTAATTTTACCAGAATTATACGCCATATTACTGCGCTTCCGAATTCCTCCTTACGTGGCTATTTCGGACGTAGAAAAAGCTTTCTTGCAAGTGCACCTACAGGAGCCTGATCGAGACGTTACGCGCTTTCTCTGGGTGCGCGACATAAATGCACCGTTAGATGATAATAACATCATAATATACCGCTTCACCCGAGTAACCTTTGGCTTGAATGTTTCACCATACTTACTGGGAGGAACTATCCATCATCACCTTCGGTGCGCCGTCTCCGATGTCGAGTTAGCAAACGAGATTCGAGAAAATTTATATGTTGACAACCTTGTCCTCTCAGGCAAAACTTCGGACGAGATTCTACAAAAATCATTGAAAGCGCGAGATATATTTTCTGAAATGGGAATGAACTTAAGAGAATTCACTTCTAATGATACATCGTTGCGCAACAAACTACCGAAAGAAGCATGCGCTACGCCTACACCGAAAAAGGTACTGGGTATCGTATGGAACGCCGAGAATGATTGTCTCACCATTGGTTGTTCTTTGCCTCCATCGGATACCATTACAAAAAGAATTGTGGCCCGTCAGATAGCCTCCATATATGATCCTTTTGGCTGGCTAGTTCCGTTGATTACCCCGGCAAAAAAGTTTCAACAAGATCTATGGAGGGAAAAGTTACAATGGGACGAGGAACTACCCACTCAGTTGCGCCAAGTATGGGACAAAATTGCCGATAATATAAACGGGTTCCATCGATCATTCCCGAGGCGCTTTAGTATCAATCCTGACAAACCGAAATTAGCCATATTCGCAGATGCGAGTGAGATAGCGCTAGCGGTGTGTGCTTATCTGGTCCACTCAGAAGACTCCGCGCTAGTTATGGCTAGGAGTAAGTTACCCTCCATAAAAACGAAGACAACCATACCCAAACTTGAAATGAATGCGGTCACCATGGCTATGCGCTTGGCCAACTCTATTATTCAAGCTTTAAGGTCGGGAAACTCTCCCTGTCCAGAGACCATATATATATTCTCCGATTCCCAGATCGTACTGAGTTGGCTTTCCTCACCGAAGCACGCAAATGCGGGAATTCTGGTGGAGAACCGACTACGCGAAATACGAAGAATCATCGACAATTTACGTAAACAAGGAGTGCACGTTATATTTGGGTATGTCCACACATCGGAAAACCCAGCAGACTATGGGACGAGGGGAATGGATCGAGAACAGTTCGCCAAGAGCGACTGGTGGACTGGCCCACAGTTCTTAAAATTACCTATGAACTCTTGGCCTGTGAAATTTTACCCAACTACACTCGAAGAGGAACCAAACAGCAAGGAGACAGTACCCCAAGATGTTGTATGCGCGACTACTACTTCTGAGGAGAACACTATTACTGCTGAATTATTAGACTGGAATAGGTATGGCTCTTTCATCGCCGGTAACCGTATTGCCGTTCTGGTTCTACGCTTCATTAAGAAGACCTTACGCTCATCGGAAAAGATACGAGCTAAGGTCTTGGAAAAGGTGCCGGAGTTACTACATGTCTTGGACACTCCTCGACCTTTACAAGGTAGTGAACTGAAAGCGGCAAAGGTAGTGCTCCTTCGCAACCATCACTCCGTATACTTGACTGAAGCATACCGCAAGTCAATGGAGAACACCTTGCGACTATACAAGGACGAGCAAGGAATATGGCATTCACGTGGACGCCTTAAGTATTCAGCACTGCGTCAAGATACAAAGGACCCTGTCTTTATCATGCCGAACACAGCGCTTGCTCAAAAACTTATAGAAGAAGCCCATGGAGAATTCCATAGAGGCGTGGAACATACGATGGCCACGGTAAGGGAGCGCTATTGGATTCCTAAATTGCGCCAACAAGTTCGGAAATTGACCACGCACTGCATCCCGTGTAGGAGGTTTAACGCCTTACCATACCATTACCCTGACACCCCAGACCTACCGAGTCAAAGGGTTTTGAGAAGCTACCCGTTTCAACACACAGGGTTGGACTTTTTTGACCTACCACCTTGCACGGAAAATGGGACTACCCAAAAGATTTATGGATGCATTTTCACATGCACAACTACACGTCTTATTCATCTGGAAGTTGTACATAGCATGGCCACAGAAGAATTTTTGAACGCATTCAGACGATTCGTGGCTCGTAGAGGCGTACCTGAGTCAGTAACCTGCGATAATGCACCAACCTTTATTTTGAGTGCGAATATTTTGAATGGTCCACAGGAATTGCATGACGATTTGCAACATGTCATAGCTAACAAGGGGATAAATTGGAATTATATAACACCATATGCGCCTTGGCAAGGGGGGTTCTACGAGCGCCTCATCAAATCTATAAAGCACGCCCTGTACAAGGCACTACCTCCTGGTCGACAGCGCTCATTCGATAATATTCACACTATCATCACCGAAATTGAAGCGTGTTTGAATTCCAGACCCCTTACATATCAAGGATCCATGCAAGAGGAACTGACTTTAGTGCGCCCTGCTGATTTCCTGCAATGTGACATTGTGTTAACGTTCCCCGAAATCGAGACCATTGATAGCGATGACCCTCCCTACTTACCTGCAGATGCGCGCCACACCCTGCAATATCGCCAGCAAGTGATAAGAGCCTTGCAGTCATCCATACAAGAAACAGAAAAGTTCTGGACGGTATGGCAACAACAATACTTGACCGCTCTTAGGGAAACCCAAAAGCGCCTTCCAACTACTCGCAGACTGGGACGTGATATACCAACAGTGGGAGATATCGTTCTGGTTCATGATCCAGTCCTTCCAAGGCAGGAATGGAAAATGGCGCGCATAACGGCCACAAAAGAAGGGCACGATGGAAAAATCCGGGAAGTGGAACTTCAGACCACTAAGAAAAAGAAGATCCGCCGCCCTGTAAACCTGTTAAGTCCTTTAGAAATTCAGAAAGCACCGGATAAGTCACCTAGCCCGCATATTGCAGATGAACCAGAGGTCACGCCCGAGAGTCGCGAAATAAGGAATACCCACCGATATAATTTACGCCATCGTCAACCCAGAAGTTATGCTCAAAATAACGCTCACACCTTGACAACCCGTTCGAGTGCAAACAAAATGTCAAAGTGGTTCCTTTTTTACATAATGATTCTTTCCTTATTTCGAACTACGATAGGTAACTACTCAACGACGATGCAAATATCCTGTACTGAACAAGGCGTCATAATAAACTCAGCTAAACCACAAGTTTTTGAAATTTGCGCCGATACGGTCTGCAAAATTGAGCATTTCATTGATGAGCCAAAACTTATACGCTTTCCGCCAGAAGTGACATTGCATGATCACAACGTCATACTCAAATGGCACGTAAATCACGAGCTTGCAGTTATCGAAACGCTATGCGAAGGAATAGATTTTTGCGCAAACATAGATTGCTGGGCATGCACCTCCGTTTTCTTTAATCCAGAGTGCAGGCCACTCAGAGCAATTTTCATATTTGCTCTAGGCCTTTATGGAATCATTGCCCTGCTCTATGCATTCTTGTATGTACCGGTAACTGTTGGTAAACCATTGCGCCTCCTATTTACTGGACTTTTCTTGCTGCTAAAAAATCTGACTTACCTCATGCAGCACGGTTGTCTAAGTCTTATACGTAAATTCAGGACACGCTCTCGATCTTCATTGAACACCCGGTTAGCAGCGGCACTTGCCATAGTAATAACATTATTAGCCTATGCTACAGGCCCTGCGTTGTCCTGCCAGGAGGTTAACGTATTGCAACATCATGCCACAATCTGCAGCAACAGTGATGGCAAAGAATCTTGCTCAGTTAGGCTAACAGAGGTATTGAAACTCAATAGCTTAAAACAACAAGCCTGCTTGCGCCTAATCTACAACTCTTCTCTCGTTGCAAATGTCAAGATTAGATGGATGGGACTGTATTTGCGTTGTGAAGAAGAGACAGAATACTTCACACGCTCCACTGAGACTCAAGTTATCGACAGCAAACGTTGTCCTTACCGAGGATCATGTTCAGGGGATAAGTGCGCCAGTATAAATAGCACTAGCCTCATTCCAGAACTCCATATCGGTAACTCATATCCTGGGCGAACGGACTGCTATGAATCCTGCGGGGGCTTCGGATGCCTATGTGGATCATTTAGCTCAGGTTGTCTCTTCTTCCGGTTGTACGCAAAGCCAAAAAGCACGAAAATTTATAGAATATTCCATTGCTTGCGCTGGACGGAGGAGGTAAAGTTAGAAGTGTTAGTAGAAACTGCCAACACAAATCTGAGTCGGGAATGGTACATAGTGGGACTACTTCCCAACGTTCCCATAGACTTTCCATCCCTACAAATCACCATGACATCCCTCACGATGCCTCCCATGCCACAACTGAGCAATCACTTTATCACTGATGGCACAGATACAGCCATCTATATGAGAAAGATAATCCCAAATCTTTTCTGCGAAAATCAGAGAGCAGCGGAGACGTTGAACTGCACCTTCTCAGAAAACTGTAAATGCGCACCTGCTGAAACGAAAGTTCGATGCGAATGTCCTCCTTCGGACGTAACAGAAGAGCTCAGTCACATCGAGCTCAAACTGCCTCTGAAAAGTCCCTCTTGGGAATTAAAAAAGGGCAAAAATACCGCACTTACAGCAAAAATCCCGCACCTGGTATCCTCAGAAGTTTTCATCAACTTTCACAAAACGGTAGACCTGACCCTGCTAGAAGTACAAAATCTAAGCTGCACTATCGAAAACACCTCATTGAATGGCTGCTATAATTGTGCGAAAGGCGCCATCGCGAACGTGAAGTGTACATCACCGAAGGAAACTCATGGCGAAGTTTTATGCGCCTCCCATACCTTTGTCATTCCGTGTGCACCTAGCAGTCCACTGACACCTTTACTATTTCATTTGGGATCCGCGCGCCAGTTTTTAGACTGCACTATTTCTTGTGGTACCCTTAAGCACCCCTTCAAGTTAGAAGGCATCCTGAAGTATGTCAACGGTCTACAGTACCCTTTGCTGTCTAAATTACAAGGCAGCAGTAGCAACTACCATGAGTCTTCATGGCCCGACTTTGGACATATTTTTGATGTATTACTTTTTTGGTACAAAAGCTTACTCACAGTCCTTGTGGCAGTTGCACTCTCAATCTTCTTGATTTACATATTCCTCACTACAATTGGGATGCGCCTCCTCAAGTTGATGTTGTGCATCATCTGGCGTCTGACTACTTTACCTTTTCGTATCTTTATGCGCATCCTGGCATATGCCCTTACAAGAAAACAAGCAACTCCACATGCGCCCTTAAAAAAGTGGGCTTAGTCCACTCAATCAATTATTACTTCAAAATTACATAGATCAATTTTCTTTCTTTAGATTCATCAACAACATCTACAGACCCACGTAGGTGCGCCAGGAAAAAAAAATCTAAACGAATATGTCCAGAGAGGTACTTGATTAGGTGCGCCTTCCCAAGAAACTCCATCACTTTAGTGCGATTTTCAGAACATGGTAACTTTTGCGACCGTTGAGGACGAACTCCGTCGTACACAGCGCGATCTTCAACAGCTGCAAAATGCCATTCCGCCTTTACCAGAACCGCAACAGCTGTATGATAGTATTGTGTCATTGTGTTTTGATAATTATACTTGCACACAAGCTGTCACTGCTCTGGAAAAGAAAGTCCGTCAATCATGCCTTGCCTCTAAACCCTTTCAGGAACGTGTTCTCGAGATTGACTTGCTGGATTTAGAAATTGATCACCTGCGTCTCCAGTTTCTTTATTGTAGATCACAATTGCGCACTCTTTATTCAGTTCCTCCTTTACTCATTGCGTTAGGAGAAATGTCGCGAGAATTCTGGGAATCCCTAATGCGCCAACCACAGGAGATAAACGAATCTATGAGCCTTTTGATGGATTTATCCACCATAGAGAAGGTTATTTCGGACCACTTACAAACGCTTAGCTCTCTCCATTCCACCCTTGGTAACGTGCGCATGGAAGCCCAAACAGCTAAAGACAGAGATGCTCTTACATTCGAGATGCAAATGCGCGAAAAGCTCGCTTACCTTGAGCAGCTCATTACGGAATCGAAAGACTCCGTAATGAACGCATTAGAGAGCGACAGTATGTGCCCGAACCACAGCCATCCACAATGTCAGAGAAGCGGCGACGAGGAAATCCAAGTGGTTCACCAAGAAAATGATATTATCGAGGGTAATGCAAATTTCATGGAAGGAATCAATGAGCCCGATGAAGCGGAAGAGATCGAAGCGGATGACGAAGAAAACGCGGATGAAGAATTCGCCGAAGCCGCTGCTGAGGAGCCCGACGAAGAAGACGTCGAAGCGAATGAAGAAGAGATTGCTGAAGAAGAGATTGGCGAAGCAGATGTTGAACAGCCCGAGGAGGAGGAAAATGTCGAGCCGGAAAACGTCGAGGACGACGAAGACATATTCATGAGGGACAATGATCAAGAAGATGCTCCTGGTGACCCTCCCGAGGGCGATCACGATGGGCAAATGGTAGAAAGACTTGAGCAGCAGTTTAGAAACGCCCAGCAAGCGCTACGTAACTTTGAAGAAATTGTGCACCAGTTAGATAACGAGTACATTTGCCCTCCTAGGAGGTTCGATTATGGGCAGATTAATAAAGCTCATGAGCGTTACATGAGATGCGCCTTCTGTCAAGCCATAGGATCCCATTATTCAGACTCGTGCACCGTTGTACGCGACATTGGAATTAGGATACAGTTGATCGAGACAACCAATAGGTGCAAAAGGTGTCTCGAACTCATCTGTTCGAGGGGGTCCCTTTGTAAGAAATATTTCACACACTGCTTCTATTGTCGTAATCGCGGCCATCACAGTGCGCTGTGCGATTATCCAGAATATTGTGACCAAATTCGTGCCCGTCTGAACAGGGCTCACGAAGGCCGGAGGAGAAGTATTGCCAAACTGGAGGACCTTCGACGAAGATTGGCTCTATTCGGAATTCGCCCATGAAATTCGCGAAGCTAACTTCAGAGTGCTCAGAACGAATGATATATACCCGCTTCCCACAGATTTTCTTGCGCCACTTCTCTACACTTTTCGGGCCGGGAGTATCGCGATTCCCACGCGATTCTACAGTATTCATTCCTGTATCATGAGTCAGGAAAAGATGGAATGCGCTAAGGGATGAGAAATCCAGCTAATGCTCAGCTTATCACTAACATATATCTTTTAGAGAATAAACAGTATATATAGATACGGTAGAGCAAGAATGGATTCCAAGCAACCCCGCGACCCCGCCTTGTGAAATTCTCAGTTCGCTTTCAGGCGTTGGCAGTTGCGCCCGACTTGCGCCCGTTTTTCCCTCTTCCTTAGTGTGCGCCATGCTC
>MU870923.1:11826-25950 GCA_036418205.1 Ostertagia ostertagi | reverse complement strand
CGGCATAAATGACGAGAATGGCCACCTCTTGACGGACCGCAAGAAAACACTGAAAGCGATGGCGTGACTACTTCGAAAACATCTCAACAGTCGAATTTACTCATCCCGCCATCCCCTGCGCTCCGCCAGTACACGGTCCCGTTCAGAAGATAACCGTGGAGGAGACCATCACGGCCATGAAGAAGATGAAATCAGGCAAAGCAACTGGTCCTGACGACTTAGCGGCGGACTTGTGGAAATCAAAATGCTGGAATCCTGCAGAATGGTTGACGGAGTTCTTCAACCAGATCGTTGCAGAGAAGAAGGTGCCTGAAAGCTGGCAACAGAGCACGACGATTCCTGAAGAAGGGCAGTTTAGAAGATTGCCCTAGCAGCAGTCCAATTCGCCTGCTCGCGAATTGTAGATAGCCATATACGGGACGTCGTCGAGCTGACCACCAACCAGTGTGTCAGTTCGACAATGTGGTGTGGTTTTAAGGCTGGTTGCAGCACTATCGATGCCATACACGCCGCTCGCCTTCTGCTAGAAAAGCATCGCGAGAAACGAAGACCGGTGCACTTGCCTTCCTAGGTTGAAGAAGGCTTTCGACCTCGTTCCACTTAACACGTTGACGACAACGCAGGACACATACGTCCCGCACTTTGCAGGCCACGTCGGACAGCGCGGGACGTATGTGTCCTGCACCCATCTAATTCAGTTTTTTCGCGCACCACTAACTTTTTTCTGGCTCTTTTGTATTTAATTAATAGATCCTACTCTATCATAACTATAAGCGACGTAGTCCGCAGAAAGGTTAGATACGCCCAAATTTGTGCAAGGGTTTTTCGAATCCAGCGAAATTTTTAGTTTCCTGTCATTATTCGACTTCTTTGTGGGAGGAGTAGATAAATAAAAAAGTAACAGACAACTAGATGCGGAAATTTATGAATAGCAAAATTCTAGACTATTGTAAGCTTTGCTGATAGAATTTCTATCAAGTGGTGTGAAGGAGTTCACCTTCCAAGACGGAAAGCACTGTTTCTGTTAGTTTTTGAACAAATTCATCTAAGGAAAAATACTGCCGAATATTTCTACGATCTAGGTGGAGAAGCAGATTTCGAAAAACTGTTCTGATTTACCAAAAATTGAAATAAACAAACAAGATCGTTGAAATTGAAAGGGAACAGGTTAGTGTTGCGCGGACAAGTTGCCACTAGGAGCTATTACTTGACATCCAACATTCCTATGATGAGTAAGTTCGACAAATTTTGATTTTCTTGTTTACAGCGTTCATTTCCTTAAGCAAGAGATTACTTCTTTTGGAAGGTTTGGCTCTTGAAAGACTCAAAATTCGGAGAAGATTCCCTCGCTATTTTTCAGGGAGGACTTTAACACTTTATACAAAGTACAAGTTGAAACTGAAATGCTCTCTTCGTTCTGTAGGTTGACCTCAAGTCTGTTTTCCGCCGCATCATGTTTGACCCTTTCTGTTTGAGGCATCGTTGAATTGCGTTAAAATTTCACTTTTTTCACTTTCTTCTAAGATTATGTGTCTTATTTTGCACTAGTATAACTTGATGCATTACCTTTATTTACGCGTTCTATTATGATATTTCAATATCGTGAGTTTTTCTTAGCTAATGACAAAAAAATTCTTGATATTGTCAGAAATTCCAATCCACTTTTCGCCTTCTTAATCGTTTGTTCACCGTGAGATTCTGCTAAATAGATTACTTTTCTCAACGCCTCTACACAGTTAATATAAACTAGCTGTGTTTCGGGCCTTTTTTAGTTGTGACCTCCAAAAAAACGCGCCTTGAGAGACAGCGCAGGCGACTGCATGTGTCTCCGCGGGTTTCCTGCCGCGCTATTCAAAATCGCACATGTCCATTACGCGGTCCACAAACGACCAAAACGCTGCCATTGTCGTCACGTGTTTAACTTATAATGGAACTTACGAGCGGCATTACTCCCCTGAAGAACGGTCGAGAAGTTGAGTGGGTGCCATCCTTTTACTCGTAGTCCAATACAGCAAGTGCCAAACGGTCAGACAGGAACTAGGTACGGTATTTCCTCATCTACGGACACCAACCCAGGCTTGCGGCGTTATCACCAAACTTCCTCTATTTGTTGTCTCGCCCTAATTCTATGCATTACAGGAGGCCCCCAGAGAGCCCGCGTCCTTGTACTCCTCTTTTATGCTGATGCTGTGATGCTCGCTAGCGCTAGATAACCGCGCTCACTTTGAGCAACAGGTGCAAACTTGCTCCCGAACCTCCAAGCTAGCTATTTTAGACTCAAGCTTACGTTAAAAAGATTGAGTACTTGACCACCGATTCGAGTGAGTTAGGCTCTATTAAGATCAATGGTACTGAACTCACTCGTACAACATCATTCAAGTATCTTGGATCAGCAATTGCGTCTGACGGCAGCCTGGTCTTGGAAACGAATTCTCGCGTGAATGCAGCCTGGTCGAAATGGCGCTCGATGACTGGCGTTCTCTGCGATAAAAACATGCCAGAACGTCTCAAATCTAAGATCTATAGAACCGTCATCCGGCCGGTCGCGATTTACGGTGCTGAGTGCTGGCCTACGACTAAAGAGATCGAAGCCCGTCTCAGTGTGATGGAGACAAAGATGCTGCGCTGGACAGCCGGAGTCACACGATTAGACCACATTCGAAACGATGTCATCAGAGAGCGATTCGGTGTGGCTCCGATTGTCGACAAGATGCGCGAAGCCCGTCTTCGATGGTATGGTCATGTTCTTCGCGCGAATGATGACAGTGTCCGTAAGATCGGTCTCAACCTTGACGTGCCCGGAAAGCGGCCTAGGGGACGCCCGAAGCAGCGATGGCTCGATACGTTGCACGAAGACTTGAAGTCGGTTAACATCCACCCCGATCAAGCATTTAATCGGGAAAAGTGGCGGCACATAAGAAAAGCGGACCCCGCCTACAAGCGGGACAGACGCTGATAAATAAATAATAAAAGAATAATAAAAAGAAGGCTACGATTCATCGCTCTTCTTGTTTGAAACAAAAGACCCGCTTGATCCCATTCCTTGCCTTCAAAGACATGATGAAAGGGATTTAGGGTGCGTGACTATTCAATCGTGGCAGTGGCTAGGTCGCCGCGCCAGCCGCCGCAGCCCGCGATGTCGCGGCGAATTTGCAAAGAACTCAGCATCCAAACATTGGGGAATGTAAGATTAGATGAAGTTTCCAGTCATGAAACATGGAATAGGAATCACCTAACCCCTTGAAATGCAGTTTCGCCCCTTGCCATTATTACAAACTTATCCTATCATGCTTATGTTAGCGCCTTCCTCACCGTTCCTCTGTGTCTTGGAACGTGATATTCTTTCTGATTGAACCAGATTATCACTCTCTGATAGAAATTCAGGCAGCTGATTAATAAAGAAGTCAAATTAAATTCAAAAGGACAACCTTTACATGGTACAACCTTTGCACTGTGAGGCTTAAATCACTGCGGAGATCTTACAGTGACGCTTGCTGGCTTACTGATGTCCAGCACTCTGGTCTTATCAGTCACCTAGCCAACTTATGGACATGGATGGTTAAGAAAAGGTCCACACAGAAATCGCCGCAGCAACTGCCGCGCGCGACGATTGCTCGCCGCGTGAGCGGCGTGACCTCATTAGCCTGACGATTGAATTGACCGTCTCCCAGGGATTTGTGTTTTTTCTTTCTAAGGAAGGATTTCGGAGAAGGTCGAAGAAGAAACTTTCCATATGAATACGCGGACCTCTAACCAGGAAAGTCTTCCAAGGCATAGAGCCCTTTGGTAAAATGGCTTTCTGCACGTGATAGAGACAGGTACATGGAACCAATTTAATTGTTTCTGAGCGGTCCTGTGAACACCAATGCGAATACCAGAAGGGATGGAAAATGAGTTGAGCAATCGATCACAGCTGATGACAAAATTTTGCAATTTAGGTTAGCGAAAGCTAAAGAGCGTTAAATGCTGCCAGCGTTCGAAGCGGTACAGTACTTACAAACAGGGTTGTGAATAGCCTTTTCGAGTGGGGTTTTGCCAAAAATGTGGGTAAAAAATGATGATGCTCAAACGGCATCAAAATGGTGCCTAATGAGGCTAAAATGGCACAATATCGCGCCTCCATCAAAAATGGACGTCAGATTCGTAATCAGCGCCTATAATTACCCTTATAGCCGCAGTTTTAGAGAAAATCAAGATTTTGGCCCGAATTCAAAAAATTGGGCCATGGCTAGGTCATGGTCAGTAAGGCATGCAGGGATCCACTCAGATACGAGGTTTGAGAGGATAGCTAGCTGTACGTCTGGCTGATCGACTGGCACGTCGAACAGAGTCCTTTCCCTTGGCTCGTCTAGGATCACGATCCGATCCGCAAACCAGGTTCATCTTTATGTCGTTCGGCAGGAGCATGACGGGCTACTGATCTATCCGAAGCCGTTTTTCTCCGAGTTACGTTAAAATTTCGATCTCAACAAAACTTCTGCCACATGGCTTATCCACTACCTCGATCACGAATATGTTGTTCTCTATGACGCTGGGACCATACAGCACTATTTTGGCGCAGCAACATTCTCCGCCAGTACTTGTGGTAGTCCCACTCTAACATGGATTATCGGTAAACCTGGTCGCGAATATGATATCCATTTTGGCGCAGATCCATTTTGTCCCAAAGTTTGGTACCATGCCAACTCAAAAATCAAAACGCCACAAGCTAGAAGGATACGAACCAAGGCATGCAGTTCCCACCGAAAAATATACCCTCGGCGATATAGCATGGCTCTTCTCACGGCGCTATCGAGGTAGGCGCCCACCGATCGGCTAACCACTCGCCGCAGGTCTCTAGCCGTTTAGCAGAGAGAGCGTTAGCGTTGAAGAGGGCAGCACCGATGAGAGTCGCATCAATGTGAAATCAACGGGCAAGGAAAGGTCCATTTCTCGGGTTCTGGGCCGTTTCTCATGGTTTTTCTTCATCCCTGCACCACTGACCACCTCTACCCTTGATTTCAATGAGCTTCCTTCTGATCGTACACTCTATCTTTAAGAACATCGCATCGCTCAACAGAACTCATGATTTGTATTGACGCAATTTTATCACGTCAATCAGCACTCTACCTACCAATACCGTCTTCGTTTCAGACGGGTGACTCCGCCTGCTTCGCCTGTCGAGTGCGGGGAGATCCTGCTCCCGTGTTGTGTTGGCTTCACAATGGCAGAGCGATCCGCAACGGTCCGTCCTATCGACGTCGATCGCTTGGTGATGGAGAGGCATGGCTCTACATCCCCTCAGTCTCCGACCAGCTCTGTGGTACCTACACGGCCGTAGCCACCAACCCCTTTGGCGACGCGCATTCCTCAGCCGTTCTTCAACTCCACCATTCTGCTTCAGAGGTAGGTCGCTAACAGGTGCTGCATGTGCTACTCCTGCTTTTTTTATTTCTATATCGTATCAGAGCGGATCTTCGCAGCGATTTCAGGTGGAACTTCAACCATCAGTACGCGCCGACAACGAGACCACACATTGTTCGTCATCATTTTCGCATTAATTCTTGCCAACTGGACCATCACTTGGAATCAGCCTCAGCGGTAAAACTTAGAATTATTTTCTCATGGGATGTTCTGAATAATCATTGAACTTATTGTCGCGAACAACTGAAAGCATGTTGCACAATTTGCTGCTAACTCGGTTGGTGTGGGGGTTGCTAGAAAAGAAAACTACTCTTCGCTTCTTGTAGCGCGAAACTTTCGCTGCAAAAACTCCAGTCCACGCATAAAAAGTAGTGGGTCTCGGATTGGAAGGAGGCTCCATGGCGCTCACCTCGTCAGCTGTGCCACTGTATTCCGAAACTGCCGCGTGGCGGCAAGAATGTTTGGGGCATAAATAAAGGATAAGGATAAAGCATTTGCCGTTGATCAATCCCTTTTTGGGATGCGGCACGCATTCTACTTCCATTTGTACATTCGTAGTGGCGTTTGAATGCGATGTGGCCTATACAATGACTTGCGGGGGCCAGCCGATGTACAAGTCAGTGTTTTTTATCCTCCCAGACAAGTCTGGTACCAATTAACCGACCCCGGAGGGATGGAAGGCTTGGTTGGCCCGGGCGACTCACGACCCAGGATTTGATCCCCGGACCGCTCGCGTGGTAAGCGTGCCACTTGCCACTACACCACTTCCGCCCATGGGGGCATTAATGTGGTGACAAAATAAATGAGGGAAAGTCAGAAGCAGAATGTTGAAACAGGCTAGCAACTTCAGCATAGCTTGACCATATCATGGAGCAACAACTCCAGATCAGATTAGTGAAGTGATCAGAGCGGTGGATAATGATGGCGATTAGAGGAACTGCCTGGACTTGTTTTTTGAACACAACCGCACCCGATGCATCTATCAAACCCTCGCTTTACAACGAGAAGAGCGTCAGGTGCAGACCATACACCACAAGTGACGACGGCCTCCAAGTAAATCTGGTTAGTAGTGGTTCATAGTGATAGCTGATTTTGGTAAATGATAGTTGTAATTAGTGACAACTGATAGAATACAACTGCAACAGGCTAATCATTTCATTGGCAGAAAACATTTACATTTTGGAGGCCGTCGTCACTTGTGGTGTATGGTGCTGCACCCGACGCTCTTCCCGTTTTCTGAAAGGGAGTTTATCCGTCTACCTTTCTACCATCTTATCCGCTACGACGTAATCCACGCTGCTACGTTGCAGGGGCTGCGAGGTAACTTTCCCGTAACTTCACATAGCCGCCATCAGATTACTTTGCAAGGCCCCAGCGCCATTGTCGTGCTCTTGCCGATCTAAAAAAAAAAAAGAAAGCAAAAGAACTGCTTCTTGTTGCGCTCTGCACTTTTGTAATCCGCCCTTTTAAAATAATTATGCTCCATCCTGTAGTAGGCCCCTACTACTACGTCGGTCCACTGTGAACCTTAACCATTCTCCAATTTTTCTTGATTTTAGGAAGCCACCGTGATTGTGTACTCGCTTGCCTTCAAGACGACGAAAATCTAACAAATTTTCGACGACCGAACGAGCTTTTCTTCATTGACGGAAACGATAACCCGTGCAGAGAGACCGATCGAGAACTAGCTTTAGTGATTTTTCAAAGTGTTTGTTGGCAAAAATGTATATTGTGTGTGCTGACAATGTACATAATTTCTCTGCATTTAAGACATGACCTAGGCTAAATAGCTTAATCATTGAATGAAAAAGATTTATTGTGAGCATAAAATGTTTTGAAAGATGATTGTGATTCCAGATGAAGTCAGAAAGTCGTCTACTGCTCTATGCATACTTCATGTCAAGCACATCATGGGAGGAAAATTTAGGAAAGAGGCGTTTGGAGGATACCAATGGCCTCAACGCTCTTTGTTAACTACATGGGCCTTCAATCCAACTTAAAGCGAGAGATTACGATAAAGTGTGTGTGCAGCGTGGAAGTACATGCACCATTGGAAGCAGTAGTCAGGGGCCAAGGAAGCGAAATGTTGCGTTTTTGTGGCCAAAGGTGCGCTAGCTGCAGCGTACTGGGCTTGCCATTCCTTTCTGAGCTCCGCCACGGCCTGTGCTCCGCCCCCAGCAGCAGCGTCCTTCGATTATCATTTTGATGAGGTATTCCGCTTTGAGTGCGTATCCTATAACTTTCCCATGGAACGCGTTACCAATCAAAGCATGGCCTTTGCTGGTATGATGGTGGCTATCGGTTAACATGTGCAAAAGACCTCTAATTGGTTGCTAGCTCGTCCATTATCGGAGGTCAACGGGCAAAGAAAGGGGTCCCATTTTGCGCCTTCTTGACGGATTTCTTTGCTTTTTTCGCCACTGGGGCATTATTCAGCATCCCCACTTCCACTATGAACCCAACCCAATCTCATCGTAATCTCTCTGTTGGCTCTAAAACACCATGGTTCAAATGCGCCTTTGAGTTCGCTATTGCTGCTATAAACCCGTATGTTGGGCTGTCGTGAGTCGTGACGGTTTAGAAAAGTTATTTTAATGAGAAATTTGCACGTTTTTACTTTTTTCCCGTGCACATGCGAATTTAATCAAACTTTGAACGATTATAACTTCCTTCAAAGTTATTGATTTGGGAAGCTGATCACAGTATGAGTAACTTCAAGTTGCAAGAAGTGCTAAAACTCATGCCAAAAATTCCCATTTCGGAAACTAGACCCGTTGAAACCATTTATGTTGGACGAGCATTCCTCAAGCCTTTGCTTGAACGCGGGTTTTTTTAGGTTTCACTGCCCGTAACTTCTTGGAAGAACCAATTCATGTTTAACTTAGGATGTGCTAGAAAGCTTCGAGCATGCGCTTGCACTACATCCCTTGCCTTGGTGCGCGCCACGCCTCGGCGCCCTTCTAATTCGCTGATTCATTTGAAAGCTCATTAGAGGGAAGCGTGGTTTATAGATGCTCTAGTATCAGTCATCTTGCGTAAACGTAATCGTGGTGGCTATTATGTTAGTTGGGAACGCTCTAATTTCACTTTAGTTTCACCTGCGATTCGTAGCTGGATCCATGCCATGGTGAGAGCACTTTCTTCGAACGAAGCTACATGTTTTGCTGCTGCTGTTTCTGCAAGTGTACTAAGAGCAAAATAATTGTGTTGTGCGCAGGTACCCCCTCGCGCTAAGAATTGAAATCTTTAAAAAATAGAGAAAGTCAAGGCCTGTGTGAGCCCTCTGAAGCACACAATCAAGTTGAAGTTCATAAAAACTAGTCTATTCTTTTAGTTCGATTACTACATACTTCTACTTCTTAAACAGTGAAGTAAGAATCCTACTGTATATAATTCGCTAAGTATGTCTGTCTGTGTGTGTGTCTGTCTGTACGTACGTACGTCCGTCTGTCACGAAATTCATAGCGCGCTTCGCTGCAGGCATGGAGCGCTGTATTTTGAGTATGGTGTAGGGGGTGGGACGGCAACATATTTGGTGGGGTTTATAAAGTGATACGACTGATAAGATCTGATAAGAGGCGCCAAAACGCCAATTTCACGAATTCATAGCGCGCGTCCCAGCAGTGGTGGGGCGTTGGTTCCAAGAAGTGATGTACAGGGTGGGACGGGAACATATTTGGTGGGGTGATACCCACTGATAAGATCTGATAAGAGGCGCCAAAACGCCAATTTCATGATATTCATAGCGCGTGTCCCAGCAGTGGTGGGGCGTTGTTCCAAGAAGTGATGTACAGGTGGGACGGGAACATGTTGGTGGGGTACAGAAAGTGATAAGGGCTGATAAGGCTGATAAGAGGCGCTGAAACGCAAATTTCACGAATTCATAGCGCGCGTCCCAGCAGCAGTGGGGCGTTGGTTCCAAGAAGTGAAGAGTGATGAAATGAAGAGATGAAATCATTTTGACATCCAATGCATGGTGGCTGTTTACAGACACCACTTTAGCTCCGCACTCCACCGCGCGTATCAGACGGTTGGTTTAAAAATGGGCATTCTGTAGAAGGCCAGCTAACGCATTTCACGAAGCAAGTTATTGTTTAGCGGCGGAACCTAACGCTCCTCCGGCTGGCCAGCTTTACGGAGCCCTTCCGTGTCATGCACGCGGTAGTGTGCGGAGCTAAACTGGTACCATATATGCTCGAAGTTTTTGATATGTTAAAGAATTGATGGCAAGTAGCAAAGTTGACCCTGCCCAGGGTCAACCCTGCGTTGCGCAAATTCCAAAATTTTTACGACCCCCTTCCTTTTCGGAGGGTATCGGTACGACCCCCCCCCCATATTAACTATTATGTCTTTCACATAATTTAATGCTCATCATTGATGTATGGGCAGTCACCAACATGGAGAAGTGGTGGACCGTGGTCAATCCGCGCGCTTTGTCTCGCTCAGAGGAGGGAATCGAGGCAACATGAAGTTTTATTCATTAGAAGGAATTTCCAAATTTTTGCGTAAACCAATACATGATTTAATCATAAAGATTTCTACTTTCAGAAACCTACCAAGTTTTTTTTTCGATCTCTATTCCACTTCGTTTATAATCTAAACCAGTTTTACTCCGCTCGCTATCGCGCATAACACTGTAGGCTTTAGCGAAAATAGAGGTCTTTATGAACACATGCCGATCTACTCTACAGGGTGTCCCAAAATTATGGGCGCCGAAATTCAAAAATTTGTTTGGCAAAAGTACTCGATTATTCTCCCTTCATTTGCTGATGATTAGTTACACACAAAGGTCCTCTTGTAACCTGTTTGATTGTAGGTGTGAAATCCCTACTATCTTCAGGAGGGCGGGAGGTCTTTCACTGCGACCTGCGATCATTCGCATGCACGAGGGGATACCCCAATGAAGGACAATGTCAAATATTTTGTAGTTTCCACAAGGGTTATACGGAAGGTTATCCTACGATACTAGGAAACAGCGTCCATTATGCATAGGCCTAAGAGAGGTAGAAAGGCTGGCCGTTCTGCCGGAAGGGTGTCTGAAAGGTTCCATTCTCAAATTGACCGCGACCCACGACGCTCCTTCAGAAGAATGGCGGAGGAGCTGGAGGAATCGAAGTCATCGATGGGAAAGGTAGTCAATGAAGAACTACATAGCCGTTCCTACCATATGCAGGAGTGTCAGCTCATTTTCGATATCAACAAGCAACAGAGGGTCAAAGATTGCAGAAGGTTGCTTCACCCGCCTCAGTGAGGACACGCACCCTACCACCCTTTCTTATGAGGAAAAAATTTCCATAGCAGAGCGGATTGGCAATAGCCAGAAAGATTGCATTCCGGGCAGAAATGTCAGGAGTGCTACTCCACGCTAAAAGATTGTTTGCAAATCACCGAACTGGTCTCAATTTCGGTTTAAAGGAACACCACGTCCAGTGGTAAGGGGCCGTTAGTTTTCCTTTGATTTCGGTAAGTTCATCAGCAAATCCGGACACTTGAGGTGAACGTAATGAAGGCTCGGCACGAGTCCTACCTTGGAAATAACCCGAGTTGTTTCCAGCAGAAAAGTGCTCAGGCCTACATGGCCAAGTTCCTCCAAGTGTGGTGCCGAGTTCAGTTGCCCGACTTTGCTGGCACCGAGGAACGGCCGTCATTTTCACCAGGTTCGCGCCCACCTCACCTCTTAGTGTGGTCGTTGAGCGAAAGTAAGGTGTGTCAAGTTCTTCGTCACAGTTCGAGTCACTGGAAGGAACATTGAAGGAAGCCTGAGAAGAAATAGACGAGGAATTCCTGCGTGCAACGTGCGCGAAGCCTAAGAAGCGACTTCGAGCTTGCATTAGTCGCGTTGGAGAGTATTTCGATATCTAGTTGTTCCACATTGTTGGGGATGATGCAATTTACCTTATGTGTAAATTCAGTCAGCATCGTCCGTTTAGAAGCTTGAAATATATTGCTGTGTGTAGGCGCCCATAATTTTGGGACACCCTGTACAAAGTATTGGATATACCAGTTTAGCTACCACGCACGTAACACGGTAGACCTTGTTGAAACTGGATACCCTGTTAAACGTTAGCTCCCATCGCTAAAGAATGCAAACCGAGCTGCATCGGGAATTGCGCTAGCCTACCTCCCCATAGTCTCTCCATTTTGCTACACTTTCTACTACAGGTACACCAGCCCTTACCTACACTTCGCGCCCACCGGTTTGGAAGAACCGACTTCACCTGCCCTAGCACTGCTCACCCAAAAACTCGGAACTGCTGCTCTGCGAAAACAGAGAATTACACTGAATACTTTAAGCTTCTCCCTCGAACACGAGTACATAGGCTGAGTGCATACCTTAACAAAGTAGTGTTATGCACAAAAATGGACGAGTTTCTGAAAAACGCAGATGAAGGAGTACTGTTTTGAGACAATGCAGCCATAACGAAGAAGTCTGTCGAGGTGATTGAAAAATTTTCCATCGCGCGCATTTCTTGACATGTACGAAATGGAGTCTGTTTGTATACCGAAGCTGACATTCTCCCCCCCCCCTCCTCCATCCTTAGAGCTATATTTTTTCGTGACCACTAATCCTTCATGGAGCCACTTACGGTTTTCATACTTCTAAGCAAGTTGACGAAGGAGCCCGCAAGTTTCTTGCAGAGTATTAGCCAGGGGAGGCATGAATCTGTCCATGAGAGCACCTCTCGTCAATTGATGTGGCTCTCCGCCCATCTTATCCACATTCACCTTTCAGGGAGAGTAGCGGCGAAGAACTGGCAAGTGTAGTAGATTGCAATCTCATCCGACAAAAGTCTCGCTTCGTCCCTCCGCTGTTCCTCTTTGTGTATTACGACCCCATCTGGTCGATGTTGATGGCGTCGCTGAACGCTATACGTTCAGTCTGACACAACCCCCCTCCCAGTTCCTCGAAAACTGCCGTCGTAAGTGGAGCTTGAAGAGCACATGGAAGACGACCATTGCGTTATATGGGTCTCGCGACCGCGTCAGGCTATCGAAGTTGATAGGGGTCACGAGGCGGTGCGGCGTTCTGTTCGCTGCATCTTTAGGCGGGAACAACGGAGTCAACTTGTGAACGGCTGGCCTCGCTGCAATTTCAAAGTCCCCTATCACTCAACTCGAGAGAAGGGGCGGGGGACTTGGAAGAAAATGAAAAAAAAACCACGCACTCTGGAGTCCCTGCCCAAGGAGACGTATAAAACTCCTAGTCTCAAGACTGTGCATCACCGTGAACCGTGTTATCGTAATTGAGGGGTAACGCGGCGACGTGGACTGTTCATCTACGATCTCTGCGGATACGACTCCATAAAAGTAGCACTCAGGTTTGGGACTAACCAGGGAAGGTGACTGATCTGTCTAGCCGTCTGCAGAGAGGTTTTTATTAGGTCATCTCATTCAAACATGTCCACGGTTTTATTCGAATAAAATGAACAGCAGGAAAGATAAAAAGCTAATACTTTGGTGTGAAGTCAAGCAGATCTTGTCGTTGTTAACGACCCGATCCCAGCGTCTAGAAAACACTGGACACCGCGCAGCTTCTTCATTTCAACAAGTATAGACAAGATGCTTTTGATGTCAGTATAGATGATCAACGAATTGTCGTAGCGCTTCCGAACGAGTAGGGCGTTCAGTTCGATAAAACAGCTGAGGTCGCATGGCTGCAGTTGGGAAAATACGGCTGATAAGAAGAGGCCACAATATCCGTTTGATCGAAATACCCGTGAGCAATATGAGCTATGTAGGGTCTGGTATCGACATAGGTGATGATATCGTTATTGTAGTTTTATACTGCTATTCCTTTGTCAATTTGTTCGCTAAGAAACAAGCCATAAACTTGAGAAACGCCGGAGGTTTTTTCCCGACAGAGCCATTTAAGAGGCACACCTCAGAAATCCATCGCCATAATAATCATCCACGTGAACCCACGTGACTTCTCGTGATCCAATTCGGGCAGTTCCTCATTCGCGTTAATCCAAAGTTGACACTTCTGACTTTGGCCTCAGCGTACAATTACACACAAATTTCGTTTATGAGCAGGGTCCAGTTTGATAGTCTTAAATGCCGTTATCGGCAGAGAAAATCATTGCTACAGACACCAATTCGATTCTGGACTCCTGCATCTGGGAGTAAATGGGATATCCAAAAACATGTTCTGTGGACCATCCCCAATTTTTGGGCACAATTTGCGTAACAGGTGCAGCTAGACTGCAAGTCTCGTGGGCAAACATCGCAAAGGTTCAACATCTGTGATGCGCCATTTGAAACCTCATTTCATCCACCCGCTCTTCTTGGGCAAGGTGGACAATATGAACGCGTCCTCAACCACAACTCGCTTCCGTTCTCCCTTCTTTGAGCTCTCACACCATATCTTCAACGTAGCACTTCGAGAACACTGTATCACGCGTAAGTTGAGCCAGCACACACAGAATTCGAGTTGCGAATTTTACGTGTGTCACCAGTCATCTGGAAATTCCACCTCGATTTGGGTCACTATGAATTCTTTTATGTGTTTAAGTGTTTCCTCCTGCGGCACTATAAACTAAATTAGGGTATACCGTAGCTGGGTGTGCTAGCTTAAAAGCAAAAGCAAGTAGAATGCTCTAGCTCTTTTACTTTTCCCACCATTTCTCTAGATGTCTGGACATGTTTGAATGAGTTGACCTAATAAAAATTAATAAATGGTTCAGAAACGAAACATTCTATAATCTCAGACGAAGCCATCAT
>MU870922.1:0-24079 GCA_036418205.1 Ostertagia ostertagi | reverse complement strand
TCTGTAACATAATGCGCTGAGTGTGTTGTCAAGTAGAGTATCAAAATTTGTTTAAATGAACTTAATTTATCCGTTTTGGTTAGTAATGTAACATCCTTAACTTGGTGAGAACTCCTTTTAGAATGTTTTTTGCACTCTCTTTGGCAACAGATCTGAGTGATGCCCGTAAAAAATGTACATAATGCACTGAATGTGATTCCATGTACAACAATGGTAGAAGAAAATGGTGCTTATTCCTGTTTCTTGAGATTGGATGTAATGTCCTAAACCAAAGGTTTTCCATGCATAGCGACAAGATGTTGCATGAATTCGACTTTCTGGCTTAAGGCATAAGGAACGCAGATTTTGATGCACTGATACTTCTTCTATGAAGCTGTGATGATGTGCACCCCTCTGTGGTTCTTTTCTGTGGTGAAGGAAATATACTCCTCGATTCATGTACTGGCTTTGGTGGCCTGAATTTACTTCAACAATTTTCTGAGTGGGATGTTCTCCATGCAGTATCGTGAAGACTGATAGCATTAGGGCCATCTTCAGATACAGTGAAGGCGGCCACGTTGGGGTCGACTTCCTTATTTGCAAACTCTGCACATGTTGTGCTTCGGCATGATGAGTGAGTGATTTCCTGGGGCGCAAGTTGTAGTGCGGATTAATGTTTTCCGGTGGCGAATGTTGCGTGTTTGACTGACTTTCCGGGGAATCCAAGTTAACTTGCCGCTGTTTCCTTGAATTTCGAGAGGTACTAAGTGGTTCACCGAGCGTCTGAAAGTTTTTCCGTTGCTGATGACCTGCGCTTCTCTTACTTCTCCGTCTTGACTTTGCATTAATTTCGTGATACGAGCAAGCTTCCAGTGGTTTCTTTTCATGAGCGGGTCTACCAAGAGTACGACCTGTCCTTCTTCTATCTTTATGATACTCCCACGCTTGTTATCGATGTTCTGACGATGTTGTTCTCGTAGAGCTGTGAGGTAATGCGTTCTCCAATTATCCCAATATCTTTCTGTTAAGTCGCAGGGGGACTGGAGTGCCTTTCGAGCTTGGATTCCGATGCCGGAAGGAAGGTTGGATCTGTGCGCTCTTCCTCAGGGAGTTTCCATGACATGTCGAGATTGATTTCTCGTTGAATGAAGTCTATAGGGCGTAATGGACGTAGGACGTCGTTGATACTGCTTTCTTGGTAGGTGAGTGGCCTACTATTGATGCAGCCTTCGATCTCGGTGAGGAATGTCTGAAGCTGTTCCATTGTAAGTATTCGTCTTCCTATTGCCTTGTATAGTGCCTGTTTGATTGATCTGATGAGACGCTCGTAGAAGCCGCCCTTCCAAGGCGAATGAGGCGTTATGTGCTTCCATTCAATTAGTTGATTGCTCATTTCTCGATGGACGTCTTCATCCGTTGGATCATTGCTGAGGCTGTCGTTTATGATTTGACTCCCAAGGATGAATATGGGGGCATTGTCACAGATCACTTGCTCTGGTTTCCCTCGTCGAGCGACGAAGCGACGAAATGCATTCAAGAAGTTTTCGTCGTAGCATTAGGCACAATTTCCAAATGAACAAGTCGAGTTACTGAGCATGTAAAAATGCACCCATGAGCTTCCATGCGTTCCATGTTGTTTCCGTAGATGGGAATAGGACCGAAATAGTCCAGACCTGTATGTTGGAATGGTCGTGATCTTGTTACTCGATATTTCGGAAGATCCGTCATCTCAGGATATTTATAAGGCAAACTGTTCATCTTTTGACATGGTACACATGATCTGATGCACTTCTTGACTTGCTCGCGGAGCCGTGGAATCCAGTATAGATGCCTTACTTCCACTATTGTGTGTCCAACATTTTTGTGATACTTTCCGTGTGCTTCTAGAATTATGAGACGAGACAGCTCTGTATTAGGTAAGACGAGAAGAGGGTTTTTGGTCTCTTCGTCCAGATCCGACTTGTTAAGGCGTCCAGCATGCTCGTATGAGAAGGTTGTTGTCCTCTCTTGGACAGCTTGGTGGTTTCTGATTATTTCACGATGAGAGTCCTGAATGTAGGAGGCGGTAAGGTGATTTTCTTGGGACCGAGTGTGAATGTGTCTCAGATAAGGTTGCAATTTGTTCCTTGACGAAGCTTGTAGTCGTTTTGTGGCATGTCTAATGAATTTGATGACATATGCGATTATCCTCAGAACTTTTGTTTTGCTGCTATAACGAGAGAGCAATTCTTTCGGTTTGTCTGATGTATGTGATCCTGTGATTGATGCGGTCACGAAGGTTTCCATTATTTCGCCGTCTTGATCGTCAGCTTGGATTTTTATGCGGAAAAATGAGGAGCTGATGTCATTTTCAGTATACTTCGGAGCAGGGTGAATATCGGTCGAGGAAATCCTCGACAGGGGGGTCGTACCTGTTGGGCTGGGTCATGGGGGGTCGTACTCTTGGGGGTCAGTAACAGCAGTGGTATCGTGGTGCAGATAGGTAAGAGGGTGCAGCGCAGCAGAAAACGAAGATATGTGAGAAAACATGGTGTAATATTCTTTCAGGTTCAGTCGTGTGATACCACTACCACGAGAACGTATTCGATAGCAATGCAAAGTCAATGGAAGGTTTATTGTTTGTCTTCATCGGGATCATGGAGTATGCCCGAAGAAAAAATCATTGCTCTTGACATTTCTTGGTCTTTTTTGACTGATGTTGCGCGTCGGCGGCTTCACTTTCACTTGATCCTTGTACCGACATTGAATGTGTGGCATAAAGATCCACGAGCTTGTGTTTATCATCTAAAATTACTAAGTTAGGCTAGATGGAAAAGCAGATAAATTGCAGAGCAGAGGTACCTCGCCATAAGGAGTCCTTTATTTCCTTCATGAGACTACCCTGCCTCTCAGTTGAGGAAGGCAAGTGAGGCTTCAGCTTTAAGCCGGGACGCGGGTTCGTCCATTGATGTACTAAGTTTCTGGGTTTAACAGTGAGAACACTCGGTCCATTTCGATAATGATTAACCCACAAACTATTCTAGGAAAGAGCTGAAAGATGACAAAGGGTAAAAAGTCAAGAACTCACACCATGAGATCGTCCAAGGTCTCGGTTTTCAGGTTGCTGCGTTCGCCTCTGGAGAGCCTGTTGGCGGTAGAAAAACTACGCTCCGGATCTGCGTTGCTCGCAGGAATAACGAGAAAGCATTTTATAGCCTAAAAATTATTTAGGAAGTGAAGTTTCCCAACAGGGATTTATGTGAAGAGTCTCACCTGTTGAACGACATGAGGAATTTTCAACGCTTCACCGTTGTCAAGAAGTGTTTTGTAGAGTCGAATACTGTTTTTGTCGCTGCGGAGATCGGTTGGCCATGTGTTCGATGTGCGCGCCGTTCTTGCAATTGAGTTGTAGAAGTCAAAGAATGGGCCACGGGCTTCAGGCAGGGAGCAGTTTTCCTGAATGTCGGTGATGGACATCAGAATGAGTCTATCACGCTTGCCTTTATCCACATTTCCCTCCTCGTCCACATATTCAGGGTAACCCCGGCTTGCTGCTGTAACACCTCGCAATTTTTGAGTGCCTCGTAATCTCCGTTGCATTCGATGATGTCTAATATGATATGCCTGTCTAAAGCGTATGGAAAATATTTGTGTGCTTCCGTGGGATACTTGCTGGGAGTCATATGGTGGCGAAAGCTTGTCCGAAGATCGTTGTAGAACTGGTTGATTTGAGCTTCTGGTTTAGGTAAAAGCAGTGATGTCCAGGTAATAATCGCCGCAGATCGGTAGAGCCTTGTTCACCCGGTGAGTAGCCTGTGTTGACATTTCTAAAGAACTGTATCCTTCTCAAGTGGGCTGTGTTCATTCGGTGGAGCTCTTCCATTTTGTCCACTTCCTTTCAAGCTGAAATCTGAGAACATGGAAGGATTGTAGGCGAGGAAGTTCTCTGAAGGTCCATCTACCGCAGTACTATGTGGTGTGGAATAAGGTGTATAATAATTCTTGAGGAAATTGAGATCAGCGTCCACAAACTTGTGTCGTTCATGATCCCACATGTAGAGGAACCCACAATGGGCGAGGTAATCATAGACGTCGTCTTTCAATGCTTCATGTTCAAGAAGGGAATCCAGGTGTCGCCAGCGTGATAGGTAATCTACCATAAGAGCCTCTTCGTCCTGCAGAGCTTCGGACAGTCTAGCGAGATACGAAAGTGTTGCATTGACGTGATGTAGGGTGATGAATATTCGACCATCGTTCAAGATAAATTCTGCGTCTGTAGCTCGTTCTTTCGTGATTGGAGAAGCGGAGCTGTCCTTAGCTAATCTTTCTGAAGCTTGGATCAAAACTGGGTAAACGCGGAGCAGCTTCGAAATAGAGTTCTGCAGGCTAGCCTGTGCAAGGCGTCCATTTTCAGAAGGGGAAACCCCATATCCTTTGCCGCTGCAAAATAAGCGGCGCGACCGCGTGCCGAGGTGAACAGAGAGTGCAATTCCGATACAAGGACCTGTGTGAATTTGAAAACGCTTCCTTTCTGCCCCTTCACCGCCAAATCTAGTTTGTGTGCTGCACATACGGAGAGGAGGAAGTTTACTCGACCGCTTCCGCTCCTCTGTGTCTCTTGAATGATAAGACCTTGCAGCTTTCTATGAACTCCACCGGAAGCTCCTGTCATTACAGAGGCGCCGTCAGAGGAAAGTGCTACCATTCGTTTCATGAAAAAAGCATAGGGAGTATCATTCAAGCCGGGACTAGTCTTCCATGATTCAAGATCCTCCAAATAACTAGTAAGCGCGTCGGCGATATCGTCCGCCCTCTCACTTTCTACTCGTACCAACGCAAAATGGAATGTGATGGGTCGATTTTGCGGAGAGATTGTTCGAATGAGAAAATTGATCCATTTGATTCCTTCATTGGAAGTGCCATCAGCAAGTAAGGAGAATGGCATATTGTTGTCCATCAAGTACTTTAGCATCTCGTACTTCATGTGGCGTGCAAAGGTTTTCACCATACTCCGTGCTGACAAGGAATCAAAGTGTGCTGTGGCTGGTGCTGCTCCTGCGCGTAATCCCATAAGCATAAGGGAAAATTGCTTCTTGAAAGATAGCCCTTCTTTTGCAATAGTGTAAGCGGCAAGAGTAGATGAGACAGTACCTTCCACGACCTGCGGCACGCGAGTTTCTAGCGCTTTCGCCGTTGCGATGTATTCTTGGAAGTTTGCTTCGTGCTCCGACGTACTCTGATGAGCCCTTCTGTTCAGAGAAACATTGATGCTCTTTTTCGATGAAGAACCCGTCCCCCATACTTCTGAAAGCACATTACAGAGCCTCTTCCCAATGCATTCGTTCGAAGTTTACCGTCGTTCCTGCGTATAGATTGCTCACATTTAGCATGATCTGGGTCCGGGTCATATTCCTGTATAACAGTTTCCCTGTTGCAAAGGTTGCAGCGGAGGAAATCGGCGTAAGGCTTGGTGGAGATTTCTATAGTACGACAACCACGGAAGTTTCGCCAACGTCGTGATCTGAGACCTAGATAGCGTTTTCCCGTCAACGCAGATAGCGTTTTCCCGTCAACGCTTAAGTAGTGAAGATTTTGCTTCAATTCTTCCAGATCCTCTTTGCTTCTAAACAGTCCATATCTCCTCCTCTCACTTTCTCCTGTTAGCTGAAACGCTTCTTTGAAAAAGTTGTTTTTTTCTCCTTCATTTCTTCAACTAGTCGATGGAGCTCCTCCTTCATATCTTCAACTTGTTTATTCAGAGCTTTGATCGTGAGTTTTAGTTCTGTAACCTGAGAATGGCATTGGTCTCTCACTTCAGGGTGATCAACGTTTCCTCCTTCGACGCTTGCATCCAATGGCTCCGCATAACCTCCGGGTCGCTCTCTGAGCTCATCTTGCGAATCACTGTACGAACTTGCATCCATGGGGCTCACTTCGTCCACACTAGGCTGCTGCGTAGGCTGCTGCGTTGTGTGAGATATTTCTACTCGCGATAGGTGCAGCCTGACGTTTTCTCCAGTACAGTAGTTACGTTCTCCGGGAGAAGCACCCAAGTGGAGTCGCAATAGGACGCTGAAGTGCAGTCGTCGAGCGAGTCGGGAGGAAGAACATAGAAATGAGTTTGACCAGGAAGTAGAGTAGCAAGCCTTCCCAGCGAGAGCATGCTGCGGGTGTCTTCAGTTGGAGCGAAAACAACGTGACTTTTGATCCTGCTTGAAAGCCATTCCTGATCCGAACGCGAGACTTGAATTTTGTCAGTAACATATGAAGGATTGCCAGCAGACGACGTTTTGACGAAGCTAAACTTGCTGACAAAATCTTGGTATTCCACAGTGGTGCTCAAATGGACTAGGAGAAAAATGATCTGAAACTCAAGTTCACGGCGACAAGGGGTTTGAGGCTTTGGGGAAAAATAGTGCATACTTCCTTCACATGATGTCTGTCCGGGTTTGTTGCAGTTGGGCCAGTTGACGAAGCGGGAACACCTTGCTGTTCTATCATCAAAGTCGTAGAAACGGAAATCAGTAAGCACGTTCTCGTCTCGTGAGCTGCCCACAACGTAGAACCTCTTCACAAAGTGTCCGTCTTCTTGTGGCCATTTATGATTATTGAAGTCCACATATGATATCAGAGAGAAGGTATCAGGCCCAAGGTGTAGGTTCTGGAGAAGATTCAAAATCAGTGCATGCATTGAGAAGGCGTACCATTCTCCTTGAACTCACCAATAGCAGTGTGGTCTCAAGGACCAATAGCCCATATTTGTTGAGGGTGAAACTTTTTACGGCTGCTGCTGTCCTTGCAACCTTCGCTGAGAGAAAGCTCGATGAATTGGGTTACGTAAGAAGATTTGAACCCAAGCGTAGATATTTCGTTGAACACTGGATGGCTCGTAACCGAGACAGAAGCGAGGGATGATTCCAAAAAGCAGTACCATTGCACGAACCTTCATGATAAAGGCGAGGTTCACGCACAATTTCGTGTTTCGTGAGGTGCTCCGAAATTGCACAATGCAGGAAATAGATCACTCAATCAGATCACAATTTAGATCTAGAAGAGAAGAAGCAGAAGTAAATGCGGTTATTAAATGAAAAGAGACAAGGAGGCAAGGAGGCCACTGCTAGGCAGGCAGAACAGAAGGACGTGATTCGATTCGCTGGAGCGCCTCCTCGCACTGCTGAAAACATTTGCCCTGAAAGTGCACTTATGCAAAAAGTGCGCCGCATCATACGCACTGCAAATGCACATCCTCTGTCGATTTCTCCTTTGCTCGCTCTCGCTGAGAATACCACAGTTCTTAGAGACGCTTGCGCAAATACGAAAACCGTGAAGGAAAGGCGCTGGGCAAATGAAGTTGTTTTTTAGGTTACAGGAATAGCACAACACACTATGTCTACTACAATACAGTTTCGTTCGAAGGTCCCCATCATATAACACCTTTCAATCGATTCTGCAACTGTGAGTGGAGGAGGGATGCATGGCTTATACCAATACCAAATCGGATGATGACGATTGCCCCTATTCTTATTGCTTGCGTTCAAAGATATTGTTCTAGACACATTCCGAGTGTTGCCAACGAATTCACACTTGCAATGGTGAATGAGGGAGCGGATTTTCAGGTGGCCGGATCCGTCCTCGATAGATCCTCGACGCAATATCTCTCAACTAAAGCTGTAGAAGAAAGCTAAACAGACCATCAGAAAGCGCAAACCTTCCGCTTTCCAAAACTATCTTCCTTTTTCAGGATCTTACAAATTAGAGAGATATTGCTCTTGAAGTGGCAAAAACTCGCGTGAAAATTTCAGCGTCCTCGACATTTACTCGACGAAATTTGAGAGACCCTATCTTTCTGCATGGAAGGCTTTCAGAGCAATTTCAATACTTCTTGCTCTATCTAACCCTACCTCAAACTGCTTCAAAGGTTATGAAATGGAGGAATGCAACCTTTTCATCGAGGGTGTAGATTTCGACGGTTTTTTTCGGGATTTCAGCAAATCTGACCCAGGACAATCGCGCCGCAACTGCCGTTAAATCGGCCGCCAATCTATATTGCGATGCGATTTTGCGAGCGCCTCGGCATTCTGCCTTCATATTCTGCTCGTAGTTTTTCTAGGTTCTCTTGATTCCTTTTTCCTTCGCTGTCTCACTGATTACACTTCGAATGTGAGTTCCGAATCTTATTGCTTCTGTTCCATGTTCGATGTTTCAGGGGGTGATGGTGAGTCTCCTGTTCATGGCAGGGCGACCCCTTCGAGTAATGGCAGAGAAACTGAACATTACTGTACCCAGTTCAAAGTAAGTTTAATTCATTGTGGCGACTTTCTCGTGAGAGTTTATATAGGGTCAAACTTTGAATTTCTTCCATAATGTTCTATGTTTTTTGAGTTAGTCTAAAAATATTTTGGTCCTCTCGATCTCGAATGTTTTCTGAAGAAGTTTTTCATGGCCGACAACAACCTTGGCTTTTAGGAAAGAAAACTCTAACGGAAAGGGAGGAACAGTGTGCAGAATCTATAGAAACGCGAACTAGAATCAGGAGGCGATAATGGGCAAGTTATGCATATTTCTAACCTGTGGTAGTATGTAAATGCTTGCGTAAAGAGTTTTCATGACTGTGGTGTGCTTTTTAAGCAAAGGGAATTCTGTAATGAAGCCGGTAATAATTCATTGCGGTCCGGAAGCTCCTCCTCTACATGATGAAGATTACGACTTCGATCCTGCCGAATTCGAACGAGGTCTTGCTTTTTTCATTGTTGTGAATTGTCATTTGTTGATTACTCAATCGATATTCTATTGGTCCGCTATTCTATGATCATATCTTAGTTGCAGAAGAGGGACCCTATGCTGTTGAAGACGTTGATGTGCAAGTTCATCAATCAGATGACCAGATTGTTCCTGACAGTCCTTTGCCCGTGGACACGAGAGACAGTTGTAGGTGAGAATTCATTTCTTTTTAAATTTGTTATTAGATCGTCAGCTGAAACCGAAACTGTTCCATAGAGAACATTCACTTTCATCATCCTGTCTACCAAGGGGAAACAACGGGTCGCCCTGGCTATATGAAAGAAGGTGTCCACCGTTGCATTTCTCTAGACACGCTGAGCTCGGAACTGCTTTTCATACCAGTTGAATAATTTTCTGAAAGGAGCTACTAAGCGAAAACGCGCAGTGTGAGTTGTCCGAGATAATGGACAGGAAGTCGTGAGGTCGATCCGTTGTGAAGTCTGCTATATCGCTTTTTCGACGACATAGCCAGAAAGATTTTGGATATCAATACTGCACAATGTTTCCTTGGAAATAAGTAGTTGCTTGAAAATGCTGGTGTGAAAAGTTTGCGTGCAGTTAAGGACACTTTTTGTAGGATACTATGTCAAATAGTGCAGGGAAAGTCAATCCTTGACTCTTTCAGAAGGCGGCGCGGAGTTCACTGTTTATAAAACTGCCGGGCTCACCTGTTGAGCTTCTTGGCATAGAATTGCATGTCCAAATAAATTATCGCTGCGATTGAGCCACCATAATGAGAGACTTTCAGGTTCCCCCCTCTATACCCGGGTCCTATATCCTCTGCCGCTCCCAATCAGCTCCCTTTCTCAAGGACTGTGGCACAGGTTTGTTCATCGAAAACCACACCGCTTTTTATGTTGTAATTGCATGAAAATTCCTATAGGTATCCCCATTGAAATGTTCCAAGAGCAACTCGAAGGTCAGGTCAAGAAGTCCTCCATGTAACGTGGAGCTCGGAGGAACTCCTCCGGATTTCGACGCTGATTTGGCGAATATGTCTTCAACAAAATCGTGAGGTTTTCGACGACTTGTGGCACTTTGTAAACTGCTTTTTGCCTCAGCGTTTTCCTTGCTTCTCTTCAGATCTCGCTTGTATTCAACATCACCTTATGAGGAAGCAACCAAGAATACCAGGGTATCTGAGTATCTGCTGGTTACCCTTTCTGTTCGTTGTAATTATATGTGGTCTTCGTTCCTTTTTGTATGTGTACACCTTGTTCAGGTGCGCAAATATCGCGCAGTTCGATAAGCTATCGCGTAACATATCTGAAGATCTCACTAATACTTGGAAGCGCCCGTCAACAACTAGAGTACAACATAAGTAACTCTTTGTATTAGAGTAGTCCATTGTTACATTATTGTCATTTGTTTCTATTTATCATCCGAGGTCCAGTGAAAGTTCTTCTTTTCAGCTTCACTAATTTCTCTTGGTGATTCACAAGCCGAGACGTCGGGACCGAAGCGCATTCCATGCGCTTCTCTTGATGCAAGTCGACGTTCTGATGATTGGGTTGGTTTATACATTTTTGAGTGGTTTCTATATTATTAGGTCATCTCATTCAAACATGTCCAGACATCTGGAGAAATGGTGGGAAAAGTAAAAGAGCTGGAGCATTCTGCTTGCTTTTGTTGCAAAGCTAGCAAACCTAGCTACGGTTTACCTCGCAGAAGGGAACACTTAAAAATATAATAAAACTCATTGTGACCAAAATCGAGGCGGCATTTCCAAATAATTGGTGATACACGTAAAATTCGCAGCTCAAATTCTCTGTGTGCTGGCTCAGCTTACGCGTGATACAGTGTTCTCGAAGTGCTACGTTGAAGATATGGTGTGAGAGCTCAAAGAAGAAAGAACGGATGCGAGTTGTGGTTGAGGACGCGCTCACATTGCCCACCTTGTCCAAGAAGAGCGGGTTAATGAAGTGAGATTTCAAATGCGCATCACAGATGCTGCACCTTTGCGATGTTTGCCCATGAGACTTGCAGTCTAGCTGCAGCTGTTACGCGAATTGTGCCCAAAAATTGGAGATGGTCCATAAAACATGTTTTTGAATATCTCATTTACTCCCAGATGCAGGAGTCCAGAATCGAATTGGTGTCTGTAGCATTGATCTTCTCTGCCAATAGCGTCATTTAAGAGTATCAAACTGGACCCTGCTCATAAACGAAATTTGAGTGGAATTGTACCCTGAGGCTCAAGTCTGAAGCGTCAACTTTGGATTAACGCGAATGAGGAACTACCCGAATTGGATCACGAAAAGTCACGTGGGTTCACGTGGATGATGATTATGGCGATGGATTTCTGAGATGTGCCTCTTAAGCGGCTCTGTCGGGAAAAAACCTCCATCGGTGCTCAAGTGTATGGCTTGTTTCTTAGCGATCAAATTAACAAAGAAATAGCAGTAGAAAACTACAATAACGATATCATCACCTATGTCGATGCCAGACCCCACATAGCTCATATTGCTCACGGGTATTTCGACCAAACGAATATTGTGACCTCTACTTATCCGCCGTATTTTATGATTTATGATTTATGATTTATTATCGGTTTCCGTTTACAATAATTGAAAAGCCAAGTACAAAGCAAATTTCCGATAACTACAAAAAGAAAAAGGAAAGAAAACAAGTCTGATAAGGGGGCAATGAGGGAAGGGAGTGGATAGTGAGCGCAGAAGGGCAGTGGCCGCCAACACTGCAAGCTCTTGCATGGCCATTGAGAGCTCCGGATACCAGCTCAGTAGGTCCGCCAACTTTGCCAAGATCCGACTCCATGAAGGCTCGAAGGGGAACGACCGAACAAATGCCAAGCAAAATAACAGAACAAGAAATTACTGAAACAAAACAACCATTAAGTACCGTATACTCTATAAAATCAACACTATAGATCGCTTCCATGCCTCGTAATTGTGATCAAAGTTCAGCTCGCATTCTCAGAACCAACCTCGAGAAATCATAATTCTCCTCACTTTGCTTCTAAATGAGCTAGGTGAACTTGAGTTAATGACAGAAGGCGGTAGCTCATTCCAGAGAGTGATAACCCTTTGTGTAAAAGAACTTCGAAATTCTGTTGAATTAGTTTTTTCCCTTAGGATTCTATAGTTATGACCCCTGGTTCGACCAATTGTCAAGGACCTTTTGAAAAGAGAATCAAAATCTAAGCCTACCAGACCAGAAGAGAGCTTGTAAATAAAATCGTAATCATTTAATCTACGTCTGAATTCTAAAGAGTCCTCTTTGAGGTGCTTCAATCTGTCCTTATAAGGTAAGTGGAACAAACCTTTGCGAGTGAAAATACGCTCAGTGAACTTAGTTTGAACACTCTCAATAAGTTCAACCATAGAGCGAGTTGAGGGACTCCACAACATAGGGCAGTACTCTAATAAGGGGCGAACGTAGGTCGCAAAAAGCTGAAATAGCGTTTCAAGATTCCTTGTAGAGAAAGCGCGCAGGATGAAGTTTGCTCTGGAGTGCGCTAAGTGTACCACTCTGACAATGTATTGGTTGAAACACAGTGAGCGCGAATAAGAAATGCCCAAATCACAAACCACATCAGGTTCCTTGAGCTCAACCCCGTTAAGAGAGAACCTGGGAGACGGGGAGGTAGGTCCTAATCGCAAACAAACTGTTTTGTCCACAGAAATGCCTAGTTCCCATCTATTAGCCCAATCCGATATGGCATCAAGCGCAGCTTGTAATAAAGAAGGCCGATCAGTACAGTAAACCTTGACGTCATCGGCGTACATCGTGCACTGAATTCCAGAGGGAAGACACTCTGGCAAGTCGTTAATGTACAGAACGAACATCAAAGGTCCCAAGCAAGAGCCTTGAGGGACACCGCTGCCAGTACGGTATATCTCAGAGCACGAACCATTAAGAACTACTCGCTGATACCTGTTAGAGAGGAACGATTTGATGAAATTAAAAAGACAGCCGGCTATACCCACATGCCTCAATTTGACAAACAAAAGATGCAGTGGCACGGTATCAAAAGCTTTGGAAAAATCTACGTAAGCAGCAAAAACTGATATCTTTTGGTCAACTGCATGCTGCCATGTAGGGATTACCGAGAGAAGCGCTGATGCAGTCGACTTCTTTGGAATGAAGCCATGCTGATGTGGCGATAAAATTCGCTTCGATAAGAGAAAATTTCTAAGTTGGTGGGTTACAATCCTTTCCATTACTTTGCTAACAGATGAAGTGAGGCAAACAGGTCTGTAGTTCTTGTAATCACACTTACTTCCTTTTTTATGTATTGGCCTCACCAGCCCCAAGCGCCAGATCGCAGGAACCTCACCTTTCAGAAGTATTCTATTGAAAAGGTATGTCAGAGCAGGAGTGACACCATCTACGGCTTTCTTGAGAAATATGTAAGGTAAGCCGTCAGGTGAGGTAGAATGTCGTAAAGGAAGTTTTTTAATAGCGCGAAAAACATTTTCGTGATTGAAATCAATCCAGTCAAGGGTGGAATCAGGTAGTGTAACATCATCTACTGGTGGCTGAGTTTCTTCCTTATAAAAAGTTTGAAAATACTCCGCAAAAACCCGAGCTTTGTCACAGTCAGATCTGCATACTGCTCCGCTGGGGGATAAAATAGTGCCTATGGATGCGGAATCCTTGAGCCTTGCATTACAATAGCTCCAGAACCTTTTCGTATTCCTAGAAGAAGCAACACGCTCTTCATGCTTAAGTTTGAGTTTAGCCAGTTTCTTTTGAAGCAGGCGTGACAAGTAGAGATAGCGCGAGCTACGTAGGTAGTTCCCATTTTTGGACAAGTGCTCCACTTTAGTCTGCAGTGCTTTGAGGTAATGGGGAAGTTTCAAGGATCCACTGGCCTTACGACGAAGAGGAATAAACTCAGAAATGAGAGAGTGGCAGAAGTCAACAAAAACGAAATAGCAATCATCAATTTTTTCAATAGTGTCGAAAACATGATGCCATTCAATTGAAAGAAGGCGGCGACATATGGATGTGTAATCTCCCTTGGCAAAATTGTAAGTAAACCTTTGGGGGAATTCCGAATTACTTTTAGACAAGGAAAAAGTCACTGTAGCGTGATCCGACGTCGAGAAAGGAGCTCGAACAGAATAGCTGCTAATGAGAGAAGGATGATTGGTGAGGACTAGATCTAAGATATTCCTATCACGCGTAGGCTCCAGCACCATTTGAGTGAAGTTGTGAGAATTAATAAAATTCAGAAAAAGAGAGCTTTGCCTACAAAGGCGCTTCGTGCTTGAACCTTGTTCCAATCGAGCCCACGGAATGTCGAAAAAGTTAAAATCTCCGAGAATGATGAGAGGTGAATGATTTTCGGACAGCTCTTCAAAGTAAAGAAGAAGGTTCTGAAAATCATCGCAAGAACATGATGGGCTTCTGTAGCAGAGAGCGAGGATACAATCAGCCACACAGAGGGATAACCTCACAACCACGCACTGGAGGTACAAAGAAAAGTTGCGCGATGATATAAGGGAGGAGGGAATATCATTCCTGATCATAGCTACTGCACCACCACCCGGAGTATCCCCATCCCTATCGCAGCGATACACATGATACGGGTAATCGGCGGACAAAGTACTATCATTAATTTTACATGATTTACACCACGTCTCAGTTATGAACAGACCAGAAGGCTTATGTGACAATAAAACATAGAGTTCAGGAAGCTTGTTATTAATAGATCGGGCATTAAAGAGGAAGAAGTTGTTCAGAAACTGATGGCTAGAGCCGGGAGCGCATTCTGGTCTGTGCAACTGAGACGCCTGGCCCTATGGGGAAGGAGTAAGATAGGCAGAGCGCGACGAGGTTGCGTCCATGGAGCCAGGCACGATCTTCGAGAAGGTCGTCGCACCTTCTTGGGAGGAAGAGGAAGAGCGGTGCGGAAGCTCTCTTGGATTTTTCAGTTTGCATATCTTGAGGTCTCGCACCACAAACTGAAGCTTTCCCAGTTCCGCATTCGATATTCCCGCCTGCTTGCGTAACGCCCGATCCAGCTCCAGTTCTTCTTCCGTGTAGTCTCGGCGCGCGTAAGAGTGGACGAAATGCCTAGTTAGGCTCTGGCGTCCCGATCTCATGTGGTGCAACAGCCTATCCCTCAGTGCCTGAGACGGCAGTTCAATCTTGATGATGCGGTCACGACTGATGTTCCTCGATCTCACTGCTGGGTAACGGCGAGCATTTATATTTCCCTTGGAGAACTCTTCCATCAACTCCTGATCCCCTGAGGTTTGGACCACCTCTTTTAAAGCCTCTGCGTCAAATTTCCTTGTCGTCAGCTCATCGCTTTGCTCTCCTATGCCCACCCACGTGATACGCCTGAGTTTTTCATCAATCTTCTCACCGTCCACTCTTGCCTTCACGATTGTGGAATAAAGCATCGTCTGATCCACTGGCCTTGATCGTTGTAGAGCAGAGACACAATTTTCCAAGGCAGCGATGCGGGAGAGAATTTCATTTTGACGAGCATCCATTTCTTCGATTTTTTCCACTAGTTTAGTGAGCGACGAAGTTAGGGCTTTTTCAAGCCTATCAGCGCAGGAGACATACTGATCCATCATCATGGAGGCCCACAGTGGGATCTCCTTCTCATTCCCTGTGTCCGATGGTTTGCGCGTTGACCCACGAGCCATATGTGATCGATGAAAAACCTTAACGGGATGCTAGGAAAAACCAGAAATAGGGGGAAAGATCCGGCAATGAAAAGGAAGCTACAAAGCTATAAGAGCAAGTCGACGCCTAAGGTGACTTATCAGAAGCTAGAGGAGAAATAAATGGTACGAAATACTACTGAAAAAAGAAGTATTTTAAAAAGTCGGACAGACGAAAAAACACGCCGCCACACGCTACGACGACGACTAATACTTTCCCAACTGCAGCCGTGCGACCTCAGCTGTTTTGGGGAGTTGGGACCGCTATGATATTCACTGTCATCTATACGACACTCGGAAAACTCCTTATCTACTCTGTTGAACACTAAAAAGCTGCCGTGTCCCACTGTTCTTCCTCAGACGCTGGGATCCAGCTTTGTGCAACAACGATCAAGATCTGCTTTGACCTTAACACAAAGTTTACGTCTTTTATCTTTTGCTGCTGTCTCAGTTTCTATTGGAAATACAAAACCCATGGACAGGTGTAATGGTCCGCCTACTATATTTCGGTCTGTTTGTCGATGGGGAGGTGGGGCTCACTTGCTGACGCAATTGCTACTAACAAAGGAGCGCGTGCTAGAGCCTGTCGTAAAGTGAAGCTCTCCAATCAACAATTGTAAGACACGTCAAGGACTGTGATGTATCCTGACAGGATCTAACCTACTTACTGCACGTACCTTCGTTTTTTTTCTTTTTTCACATATTGGTTTAATTGCTCATCACTATCTCCGACTGGAAACCTTTGTCTTCCCTACCAAATCGCTTTGATGATCCTGGATGCTATTCAATCATGAACTTTCGGTGACTGCTTGTTATACCCCCTTTCCTATAGTGTGGACAGCCTTTGCTGGCGTATAGCGTAGGGAGTGTGTTCACCATAAGACAGACACCAGCTCTTTGAATATATGTGGACCTGCGGTGTCCCCACAATTGCTTCCGACCAGGGTCAACCCTACGTTGTGACGAGTCACAACGGGGGGGTCGTACTGAATTGAGCTTGGAGGGGGGGGGTCGTAATTTTTTGGTGGCCGGCACTGAAAATTCTTGGTGATGTCCTACTGAGTATGGATAGTGGTACGAAGGAGAAGAGCAAACGCAGCAAAGAAAGTGTTTGTGAATAGTTACTAAATGCATTTATTTCAGGTTCGAATGCCACTCTTTTTCGTCATCTTAGTGAATATGGCAGACAGAACAAGTGTGAACAGAAGTGAAAGAGGATGGACATGTACAGCTTCACTGCAAATAAAGCAGAAATTGTTTATTGTCTGTTGGCTCATTGAAACAAGCACAAAGAAGAGAAACCAGCCTATTATTCTTTACTAGTAAAGCAGTTTGTTGAACGATTAAAACTTGAATGATGGTCTCAAAGGTGGAGAATACCACTTGAGAAAATGGTAGCTCTCGAAGTTTCAAGATCTTCTTTTGATTGGTGTTTCCCATCGTTCCTATCACTCAGACCGTGCAGCGTGAGAGAATGTTTAACATGCAGCCTAACAAGTGCTGGTCCATCTTCTGCAAGTGGAGTTGTTGACTGCAGAGAGAAAAAGGTACAATGTATAAATATACCTGCTCCGATGGCGTCTCTGACTCGCTTAACAAAGCTATCCGACCTCTGGTACGAAGATGGCCTGTGCCGTGGAAGGTCGAGGCCAGGAAGTGGATTCATCCACTGTTCAGCCAATATCTTGGGTTTGACTGTAAGCACACTTGGTCCATCGCGCTGAATTCTGGAATGGTCTTTTTCATTTGTGATTATGAAATAGCTCAGCTTAGAAATGCTCAAAGACCTTTTTACGTTATAGTACCGCATAGATCAAGAAACTGACGTCATGAGGTCGTTCAGAGTTATATTCCCTAGCCGATTACGCTCTGCCCTTGTAAGCATATTCGCTTGCGAAAAGCTCCGCTCTGGGTCAGCATTGCTGGCCGGGATAACGAGTATGCATTTTATGGCCTATAAATGAAAATATTATTACGCAGTCAACAGGAACATGATTATTATCTCACCTCCCTCACGTCGGATGGAATCCTCAGATCTTCGCCGTTGTCGAGCAGCGTTTTGTAGAACCTGACACTGGTTTTATCTTCTCGAAAATTGCGTGGCCACGTTTTGAGTGTTTTAACCGCTCCAGCAATGGAGTTATAAAATTCCATGAAAAACTTGTACAATCCAGGTAAGGAACAGAACCGTTCAATGGCATTGATAGATTCCAATATAAGTTTATCGCGCTTGATTTTGTCCACATTTCCTTCATCGTCAATGTAGTCAGGATACCCACGATCTTCCGCCGAGATGCTGGGCAGAACGCAGTTCTTGAAGGTGTCATAATCACCATTGCATTCGATGATGTCAAGGATTGTATGTCTGTCCAAAGCATAGTGGAAGGAAGCACTAGCTTCTGTGGGTCGAGATTCAGGCGCCATATAGCGTTGAAAACTTGTTCGCACATCTTCGTAAAATTTGTTAATACAATTAGTTTTCTGCCTCAAAGCTACGATGTCGCGATATGCTTTACCGAGTGCAACAGCTTCAAGCATGGAGGCATCAAAGATGCTCTCTGTTCGTTTTGCGGAACCGCTTTCATCCTGAATTTGTGAAGCCAGTGATTCAAAGCTTTTGATGGGACGGAACATCTGCACCTTTGTCAGTGGTCTTGTTTCTTGTATCTCATCTGTTGCCGAATGGGATGCTTTATTTCTGCGGTAGTCAGGAAACTTAGTAGGATCGTAACCGAGCAACTCCACATGGTCCTGGGGCAAAGTGTGATAGCTTTTCAGGAACTGAGTATCCACTTTGTGATATTGCTGGCTTTGAGTATTCTGTAGTAGAAGTACTCCACTGAGAGCTAGGTTTTCGTACACCTGGTTTTTTATGATTTCGCGATTGATTAGGGAATCGAAATGCCGCCAGCGCGAAACATAATCCACCAACAGGGCTTCTTCGTTTTGTAATGACTGCGAAAGTCTAGCCAAATGCGATAAAGTCGCATTCACGTGGTGAAGTATGATAAAAGTGTGTCCATCATTTAGAACAAAAGCGGCTGCTTCAGCTCGCATTTTCATTTTCGGGGAAACGGCGCTGTCTCTCGCTAATTTTTGCAAAGTTGCTATGAGAACGGGATACATGCGGAGTATCTTCGAGAGCGAGTTTTGCAGGCTTGCTGACCATCGCACGGTATGTAATTGGTCCATCCGTAGTACAGGGAATTTCATAGCCGCAGCTGTTTGGGAGTAAACGGTACGAGCTCGTGTTGCAACACCAGAGCCTAATAATTGATGCATTTCCTTCACAAGTGCATTCGTAAGGTTTAATGCCAGACCGTTCTGGTCCATTACTACAAGGTTCAGCTTGTGGGCAGCACAAACAGAAAGCAGGAAATCATTTCTCTTCAGTGTGTTCCTTGTTTCGTGTCTTATAGGTCTCTTAATTTTTTATGAACACCAGCGTGCTTGCCCTCCATTACCGAGGCTCCATCAGATGATAACGCTATCATTCGTTTCATTGCGTAAGCATAGGGTTCGTCGCTCAAACCTGGAGCCTGTGCCCAGGAGGAGATATTCTGTAATTGGGTAGTAAATGCGGTAATGATGTCGTCCGCTTTCTCACTTTCTAACGTAACCAAGGCGAGATGGAATGTTATGGGGCGGTTTTGAGGAGAAACCGTTCGAACAAGGTACACAATCCATTTTTCTCCATCATGCGATGTCCCATCCACAAGTAGTGAGAATGGCAGCTTTGAGTCTATCACATACTTGAGCATGTCGTATTTCATGTGACGTGCAAATGTTGCCCACATCTGGCGCTGCTCTGGAAGCTGCAGTGGGCAGACGTCGCACTTGCTCCAGCTCGAGTTGCCGCATGACAACAATGGCACTGCTTGGAAGTGCCATTCCCTCCTTCGCTATGGTATATGCAGCTAGCGCCGCAGATGCCGTCGATTCCAAGTCTGCGGCGGCGTTCGACCTCTCTTGATGCAAAGCGTTTGTGAATTCGCGGTGCCGGTCTTGATGGAATTTTGAAAGTTCGTGTCTTCTTATGGCGATAACCATATTAGTAACAGCTCTTCTATGTGACATACGTCCGGAAAACGTGTTTATGCACATAATCTCATTTTCGCCGGTAAAATTCCTTGCCTAGAAGTTGTCGGTGTTCGCTGGTCAGCAACAGCTTCTCGTGTCACGGCCGGCCTTATCGTCAACATCGGTGTCACTGTTGCATAGCGAGCAACGCATGAAGTCGCCACTAGGTTTGCTGGAATCTCTGTAATATGAAAGCCATGGGATGCTTGTCAGTTCCATTATTTGCTTTGCTGTCAGCTTACTGCCGTCCAAGGAAAGGTGATGAAGGCGTCCCATCATGCTTTTCTTGTCTCTTTCAGATCTGTACATGCCGTACATTCTTTGAGTTTCTTCAGTAGCCAATTGGCGTGCTTCCTGAAGGGACATGCTCTCTCTCCTCAGCGCTTCTCGTGCAAAGCGAAGCTCACCTTCCACAACAAGTAGTCTATCAGTCAAGCAGTTATTGTATTTTTCATTTCAAGAACGTGGGGACAGCAGCGAGCACTTTCCATTTCTTTCCGTGTCAATCCGGCCAACAGATTCCATTGGCTGTTCGAGATGCCAGTTATCGGGTGGCTCTTCACACAAAGTCACACTCCCAGTGTCATCATCCACCGCGTTCGGCTGAGGTGTCGTGGAAGGTGACTCAATATGCGGTAATCTACTTCGAAAATTCTCGCCGTCACAGTAGTTCGGTAGCGCAGGGGAAGGAGCTGTAAGGGCCCAAGTGAGGTTGCAGTAGGAGACAGAAGTCCGCTGAAGTTATAGCCCTAGAAAGAGGAGTGTAAAAATTCTCTTGCAATCTAATTTTTTGGCTTATAACTTTTTCATTGTGAAGGGTTTGAGAAAAAATGGGCACTCCTTGAGAAGGATGAACCACGCTGATCCAACATCCGCCGATATCTTCCGGACTACCTGAAATTAAACAAAAAAAACTCCTAAACTTTTCACATTCCCGTTCGACGGCTCCTCACCTTGAGCAGATGCGCTCCACCGTCAGCAAGGCAAAAGGGCGCCAACCAGCAAATTTGAAATCACATCGCTACTTTTTTTTGTCGACCTGTTCACATCCGTTTCTTTTGTATGAATTCAGTGTGCTCTTTTCACTTTCCGACTTTCCTATCGCGACGGCGCTTTGGTAATGCATTTTCAGCTGCTTCAAAGATATACTTTCTGTTGAGATGGGACTAAGTTCAAGCGGAGGAGGGGAAACTCCAGGGTAGGTGAACAATGATCATTTGCTCTCGAGTTCCGCCCCCTGATTTCCTTGGTCTTAGAGGGGCAACTTGCGGTTGGTTAACTTAACCATCTTCGTTGGTTAACTTTCAGGTCATGGCCGCATTGAAGGATTCGTAGTACATGTACGAATATCGGTTTGAAAGTCCATCATACTAACGGAACACTGCTTACCATCTGCTGTCGCGATATTGTAAATGTCTACCAAGCACAAACATCATTCTTGAGACTCCACGTTAACCGGACCATTGTATCACATGTTTCAATACGGCGTACATGTGTAAATGAACTCATTCTTCGTAAAAAGCTGCGCAGCTATGTCAAACTTGAAAACGTACAGAGCAACCCACTCTAAGTTTAGTAGCTTGGTCAACCAGTTTGGTGAGCTGGGGATCCATTGGAGACAGCGTTTAATCCTATTAATGTCAATTCTCAAAATCAGCAGCGAATCACTAGCTTGAGACTCATTATCCACGATAAGGGCGCATGCATAGTCGGTCGTCCGATCGTAACGATCGTTGCTGTCGGACGACTGCGACACTTACGACCGCTGCTGTCGGACGACTGCAACGACGATCGTAAGTGTCGCACTTTCGTCAATCGATACGCACCAAATACTATGCGACACTAACGATCGTTACGATCGGACCACCGCTATGCATACGCCCTAAGAATGGTATGTTTTGGTAAAAATTCAAAAAATCAAAAGGGCTGCTACGCGTTCAAAGTGCCCACGGACGTCTTTCACAAATGCTGGCGACGGGGATGCTTCCACTTGGTTCTTGGAGTGCCTTCACTAGAAACTCTTTCTGGCCTTCTGCTTTATTGCATTCACATCTTACACTTCTACTCCATCCTATTCTATCGATTGATTTGTCTCTACTCTCCTAAAATCGAACACTTTACCCGGTTGCCGTTATTGCGTACAGGAGTATTTTTCGTCTTCCTCTTCCGTCAACTCATTTGAATGGGGAAGAAGGGCACTAAGCTAGTGCCCTTTTCTCCAACCCCTCATTCAACTTCTCGCGAATGAGTTGAGGGAAGAGAAAGACGAAAGATTCCCCTGTAAAGGGGTGTGGTGCGCTGATTACGATTACGCATGACACCCGTTTTTCTTTTCTCGTTCAGATGGAACTTCCAGAATTATACAAAGATTTATTCAGTCCACCAACTATGGCGTCCAATGCCCCCGAACCTGATTTTGGTTCTAAGTTTGTTAATCAGGTCGCGGCCGGGTTTCTGGGAGAGCTCTTGCTAATCGTTATTATTGTCCTTGTGGGAATCAAAGTTTACTGTTTGGTGAGTTTTATGTGGTCCCCTTCCGCTCCTTTACCTTGGCTGCTTTTTGAGTGCGATTTTTTCAGCTCAAGTGCAAGAAAAAGTATGTGGTCGTGGAGAGACCTGCGCTAGCACTCCCGGCGGCAAATCCGGTGTAATTGGTTATCAGGAAGTGTGTTCTCCTCAAGATGAAGGAAGTCCTTCACCCACGATCAATCAAACTGAAGACGATCGAATTTTTGTATTTTTTTGTGTGTAAACTCTTTGCACGTGAAGATTTATTTTAATCGAGCGGTGTTTTTTTGACTTCATATGTTTTATGTGGTAATATTGTAAGTATTAACACGTTGCGTACCGCGTTACTAAAGAGCATGGTTTCGTCTGACTTATTGTCTTTACAATCTTTCTGAACAGTTTGCACACATCTTCAAGCGGGCAAAAAATTTATTGATAGATGACTCATTTTTGGCGAAGTTTTCATTCAACGGCGGTCCACAATGTGTTAAGGCAACTGATTCAGTTTGGCGATCTCTTAGTTTAGTAACCCCTCGGGGTACCCTTCGGGTACCTTCGAGTGCATCTCATTATTCGGAAGCTGATTTGACTTGAGTAGCAATAAATATTAAGGTCAATCTGTCTTTACACAAGTGTAACGTACAAGGGGGGGGTCGTATCAAATCAACCATGAAGGGGGGGGTCGTAAAAAATTTTCGAAGAGTCACAACGATAGGGTTGACCCTGCTGGCAATATCCGCTGCCGTTTAAAGTCAAGGTCATTGCAGATGTGACCGTTGCAACTACGACTGTATCTAGAACAATATCTTTGGACGCAAAACACTAAAATAGGGAAGCAAAAAACGTCATCATCCGATTTGGTATTGGTATAAGCCATGCATCCCTCCTCCACTCACAGTTGCAGAATCGATTGAAAGGTGTTATATGATGGGGACCTTCGAACGAAACTGTATTGTAGTAGACATAGTGTGTTGTGCTATTCCTGTAACCTAAAAAACAACTTCATTTGCCCAGCGCTTTTTCTTCACGGTTGTAAATTTCTCCGACAGGAGTCCCTAACACAGCGTCATTCTCCGCAGAAAGTATAAGGGCAGAAGGACGAGTGATAGACAGGAGGTCGTTAGCAGCCGTGCGCCTGACATGTGTGCACTCATTCTTCGGAGACCCTTCATTCTTTGTACTTAGAGCACCATCAAAATAGACCCTTTCTCAATAGAAGGTGGAGGAATGGAGCGACTGGACCTGCAAAGAAAATTTAATATCATGTTTTTTTTCGGATGTTTTCATTTTCTGCTGCGCTATACCCTATTTACCTATCTGCACCATGATACCACTTCTGTTACTGACCCCCAAGAGTACGACCCCCCATGGACCAGCCCAACAGGTACGACCCCCCTGTCGAGGATTTCCTCGACCGATATTCACCCTGTCTGTAGCCCATCAGAAAGTGCCCTATACCATCGCGCATCGTCTGGTTCCCTCACCTCAGCTGCTCGGGATCCTTCGTTCCAGGGGATACCCCAGCACTGCCGCTGCCCAATGTAGCAATCGCAGGGCCTTACCACTCTCGTACACCCCTTCCGACCTTGAACGAACCAACGCGAGTTTTGGCACTTTTGGCCACGTGGGACCACGGCGTTTTTGCGGGCGCTGCCGCCTCAGGTCGTTCAAGCAAATTTTGAGTGATAAAAACATAAATAATGATCAATACAAGGCCAGATCAATACATTGTAATGAGCACAACCTACTACTCGGAGGTACAGTAGCGAATTTCTATTGAAAGACATGGAATAACAATGAAAAAGTGATATTCTTTAGAACAAGCTGCAATGAACTTCAAAGGCAATTTTAAGTTGATTATTTTAATCAAAACACATATATTGTCATCTCTAAGGTACCGTATCTACTTCTACTACTATTTAAACCTTCACATTCATAGGAAGAAAAAGTAAACGAAAAATTTATTAGGCTGAAGATTTCGTATGGTTCAGAAATCCTCCTCCAAATTGAAGCATACGTGACCATTCTATGGACCACTATGTTTTTAGCTAGGTCAAGGTCTCCTCCATTCAATAATTACAAAGGAAACTTCTAGAAGAACCAGGCGT
>MU870921.1:0-16768 GCA_036418205.1 Ostertagia ostertagi | reverse complement strand
TCCTCCACTGCTGTAGGTGACCTTTTGAGTCTCCCTTTTCGCGATGAACGTGCTGCAGATTTCCAGAACGTGGGATCGTGGGCCGTAGCCAGGTCCAGGATCCTCTCCCAAGTAAGCTCGAAAAAATGCTACGAAAGCCTTAACGCTAATGTTTTGCTGTGTACCACTTTTCTTTACTTGAAGATTTTGGTTGAAACACATTCTTGCGACGCAGTTGTATTACGACTAGATTGCGGTGACTGCTAAACTTGCTTCGAAAGAATATGTTTTATTCAAGCAAATTCAATTAGCAAACTAGGCTCTTTTGTGAATACCACACAAATATTACCTAATTATCTGGAGACGTCCCACTGCAAAATCATGGAATAAGAAAAGACAACTATTGTGGACAAAAACATCGTGTGCCACCATGTGGTGGCGCACGATGTTCCGCCACATGGTGGCGCACGCGGTACGCAGTGCGTTAAAGAAAAAGCTACGAAATCTAACATGACGGTGAGAAGAATTCTTCGAGTTCATCGAGTCTAGAGCTTCAGTACTCCCTGCAAAGGGATTGATCAAACTCAATAGATGTAGTAATAAAAAATCTTATTTTCAGATGTACAAGAGGGGGCAGCCTCGCTGCCATGCGTATGCTCCGCTGTTCAAATCCTGAACCTAACCTTGCGCAGGCTAGTGCTCCTCGAAAAACTGGACCTGAAAACGGACTAACCTGTGATAGACGAGAAACAAAAATAGAACAGAGTAGACTTCTACTAGAGAAGAACGGGAGTAGAAAAAGGAAGAGGGTGCTGCCTACAGGCAGTTTAACAGTCTCGCGCTCCAGTATAGCGGCGCTAACTACCCGCGATCGCGTCGCGCGCTGTGCCTAGAGCGCGCTAGTTGGAAAAATCGTCAAATGTACCCCCTATTTAAAGGACTATAACTTTCTTCATTGATAACCATTTCAGAAAGTGAAGGCAGCTTTTGAATGCACAAGACTTCTAGTTTCTAAATTGTGCTGAGCTTTTTTAAGCACACCTATTCTCGAGAGTGGGAGACGTCGAGGAATTGTCGAGGAAATTGAAATTTACATGCGAGTTCCCACTCTTTGGAAGACAGTAGCTGTCTTCATTGGCAATGCTTTGAAAATCGGAGGAAAGCATTGTGAACTAGAAGATTTGCGCTAGAGGGGTTCTGCAATTGTTCCAACATTCGCTACTTCGCGAGAAATTTGCGTCGAGGAAATTTTCGGACCCACTCAAAAACTCGATATCTTCTTAGCCGTAGCAAGGAACTTCTTTAACACCCTCAAAATGCTGTATGGGCACGTCATCTCAATGAAGTAAATAGGAAATGATACACTTGGCGCAGATTCATTCCGTTCTGGCGCCATGCAGCGGACCCCACTCGTAGTCGTTTGAAAGGTGTTTTTCTGCACGGAAGTTACTTGTTCAGGCCAGAAGGTGTTCCCAGTCTCTTGAACAAAAGAACTCTTATGGCCATAGTACACTATGATCATTCCTTAATAAACCCTCCCTTTCCCACCCTGTTCCGATAAATGACGCATTTGCGGCTACGGCATGTGACTATGCCAAGAAGACTGCGAATTTCCCCGTTTCGAACTTTCTACTAATATACTATTCATCTACTAAATTGGTAAATGAGTACATTAACTTAGAGTAAATATTCGCTGCCAATTTCCTACGATTCTTCTGCGAGACGCGCTTCCTCCCTGTATCTTCGTACTAATCACTACGAACCAGATCAGTGGCACGTTCCATTTTAATTTTAAGTCTAGATAGATGTAAGATGTCATTTGCATTACGCTAACTAAAACACTTGTCAGCGAATGAGTGGCAGCAGCACCGTTGTGTCCGTTGATGAACCTTTTGCTTACGACCCCCTCCCAGGGTCAACCGTCCGTTCGAACTGTTCGAACGAAGGGGTCGCATTTTGGTCGGAAGGGGGTCGCAATTTCGAGGACTGCCAGCCACAGGCGCGTGCGTGGCGTATCCGAGGGCAAGAATTGTTTGTGCAGACCGCATTAGATTCGATTATTATGCACAGAGAGACAGTTTTAGGCAAATTACGGTGTTTTCCTTGAGGAATAAAGAACAGTTGAATGCATCCCTATGAAAGGTTTGACTTCTCGGGGCTGAAATTAAAGTTCTTCGGGACCTAATTTTCTGAGGACGATTCTTCCAGACAACGGTAAAACACATAAGAAAGCAGAAATCTCGTAGTCTTCAAAAATGTCTTCGCCCCTCCCCAACAAGTTCTTTGAAGGAAGTTATTATTGCTGAAAGCTCAAAAACTCGCATGTGCTGCTCAAAAACCTATGGGAACAAAATGTTCGAACGTGTGATTTTCTCGAAAAATGAACTTTGAAAAACGGTTTGGCTTTTAGAAAGAGCAAATCCTGTACTTTCACCCCATGAAAAAAGTGCATCACAGAAATGAAAATGAAGTGAGTTATGGTCGCTGAAAGCCCAAAAACTCGCTTTTGCACGAAAAATGTTCGAACGGGACAATTTTTTGAAAAAGGGGACAATCACTAAATTTTTATACTGTTTTGTTAGAGAAATATTTGAAGTTTCTGAAACTTTTTACAGATTTCCAAAATGTCGCATACGAAAGATTTTATGGGCCTTCAAAGTTGAAGGTGCGCCTTCTTAGAATTTTGGGTTTTCCACTTCTAACAGAAGTACTTTCCGGAGAGTTAGGCAATCCTTGTAGTTTTCTGGAAGCGCACCTCAGGCACAATCAAAATCTACCTCAACAAGTCAAAAAATACGTCCCAAGAAAGTTATTCCCCTCTAAAAATTTTTTCTTCGCCGCGTCCCGTTCTTCCAGCGCCCGGGTGATACCTGCCGCGCTCCAAGGCCGACGCGACGACGCGCAGACGCTTTCTGGCGCAACGGATTCATGTCTAGCACTCTTATTAACAAAAACAGGGGGTCGCAACTGGACCCCCTCGAGAGCTAGGGGGTCGCAAAAATCCCGAAAATGTTCGAACGGTGACCCTGCCCCCTCCCCCAACTTCTCATCGTAGCAAATACGACCCCCTGTCCAGGATTTCCTCGACCGTTTATTCACCCTGGTGGGGAGTTAGGGCAGCCACTTGACATGCGTGAGAAGCTAGGAAGGGTGCTAACTTAGTTGGGGGGGGGGCACGCGGCGGCGCGGCAGTCTGCTCGCCTGGCATGTTCGGAAATCCGTGGGCCAGGGGGAGTGTAGGCAGTCTAGGGGGGTGGGGGGTGGGGGCAGTCACTTGACATGCGTGAAAAGCTGGAATGTTCGAGTTTACACTGTCTCGCTCGAGAGAGCCCAGGTGAGCAGACTGCCGCGCCGCCGCGTGGCCCCGATCGGAGGTATACACCGAGATGCTCGCCTCTTTGAAAAATGTTCCCGCGCGCGCTCGTTTAAACAAGTGTCGCACTGGGGCGAGCCTTCTCCCAGCTATACTGGTGTTAGAGTCACTATGTAATTGTTCGGTAATCTTCTACTTGTAACTGCAAAGGAAGCAAAGGGAGGGGGGTGAAGTGCAGGAAGCTTCTGGGACTGAAGCTACAGAGGAAGACGAAATCTTTAAAGAAAACATGCTTACGCACTTCAGAGCCCCTCTTCTCCTCTAGGGCTCAGTCCTAAAACTGAGCGTTCCATAATTTGACGTAGATTGTCGCGTGCTGCCATTTCCACCGGATGAGCCCCATTGAGGATGACTATTACACATTTTATATTTTAGGGAGACTGCTGGGATTGGTCTGCCTTCAAGGGTGGCTGAACTTTTTACAACTAAGTCACTGTATTCAAAAGGATTTGCGCACTCACCATACATATTGAGAGCACCTAACCGAAATCCATGAATAATGGCGGATACTTCGGTGAAATTTTCACGGCAAGCTTCTGATTGTTACCAATAGGCACTCACTAGTATCCTCTGGCTGATGCTCTGGTAAGTAGCATCCCTTTATTTCCTCTAATGCAGTTTGCGTCCAAAAAATACATTGGAAAGTTCACCAAAACTGTTCTTATTTCCTCGCTTGTGTTCGTGTCAAATCGATGCCATTACCTTTGCTGAGGTCGCTGACTGGAACACCCTTAATAACCACCGCTGTAGATGTTTTGAAGGGTAATGGGCTTTGCTCACACGATTAACTGGAAGGAAGTACCCAAAAATCCGCAGTCGTAGCGAGAAACTCCCCGGTAAGTAGCCTTGAATGCCTCCAGTGTGTATTCAACGAGGAATAGCGTCAACACACTAGTATTGGATAATTTCTCAAAAAAGGTCTCGCAAAACACTAAGTCAGTGCTACAATAGAGAGGAAAAACGATGATTGATTTTTGTGGGTTCAAAAAGAGGTACAGTTGTGGTGGTGTCTAAACTCCCATACCTTTCGTTACTATCTAAAGACGCTTCCTACCAGCACTCTTGTGCGTACGACCACATCCTAGTTATCATTCCTTTCTCACCTGAGAGCAATATCTCTACTCTTGCCTGCGTTGGTACCAGTACGAAGAACAAACTCAAAATCTGACAAAAAGAGCCGAAACTGCGGTGTCTCCAACCTCTTAATCTCCTTTCTTCCCCCTTTTCCCCCCCCCACATGAAAGCTCGCCTCCACTGCTAGTGGTCTTTGAAGATGCCAGCGCGCTCGGGGAAATGTTTCAAAGAGGCGAGCATCCGGGGTATACTTCCGATCCGTTGCCCCCCCCCCCAACTAAGTTAGCACCCTGAAATGTTCCAGTTCACACTAATTCACCGAGAAACTGCGTCGTGATGTACCCCCCCACTTTCCGAATAGCCCCTTTCTCGTCATATGAATATGATAACCATGTTCTTTGGGTCAAATTATACCCGTCATTCGTAACCGGTATTCTGAATTATAGACCTCGAATTATAATACTCATTCGTAGGATAACACTCATGGTTTGTACCCACGCTTTATCAGCGAAGAGACAAATATCGGAAAAATTCTAAACCTCTAAAAGCAGGGCGATAGTACGGCCCACCACACACATCTTCTATTCCCGCCAGCAATTTTGTCTAGGCGTCATGTTAGAGAATGCGTGTGCACTGCACGAATACTTGAATGCTACAGCAAGACATATTTGAAATGGTTTTTTTACCAGGGACTTCTGCTTGCTCATGTCTCGAGTATTTCTGGATTCTGAGGGTGCTGTGGCTAGGAGGTGCGTGACTACTGTTTTCATGAACTTCGTTGCATGTTCTTTCGTATTATAACAATCAAAATCGTTACCAGCTACGGCTTCACATCGTGAATGTTTTGAAGTTTTCAACTTCTCATTAGTAACAGTTTCTCGTTCTTTGGGTATTTCGGAGCCGTGTAGTGAGCCTTGTAGTGATTTGATTTAGCTTGTGCTGCTGTAGTTTTAGAAATCTGTTTCTATTCGTTTCAGGAATTTCATGTGAAATTATCTTTGAAGTGGTGTGAGTACAATGCTTGGAAATCGTCGTTTCTTAGCAACACAACGTCCGTCAAACGGAAAAAAGCGGGTTGACATCGTGTATCGTTCAAAATGGATCACGAATAATTTTGTAGTAGGAGACCCCTTGGGAGCAGGTACGCCGAATTATTTGTTATTCGTCAATCTTTTCTCTTCTTTTTTACTTGGTTTTTGTTTCTTGTTTTTCTCTAACCCTAGAATCTGTCATGCAGGTTCATTCGGAAAGGTGTGGACTGTTGAATGCCGTAAAAAGCCCGCTCAGTTGTTTGCATTGAAGGTCCCCGCTCCCGGATTTAATCCCAAACATATTGCTATGGAACTGAAGGTACGTGTCTACCGTGCCTTCTGATTTGTTGCATCATTGTCAAGCGATCATAGTTCATGATTATCTCGCCTCTTTTGTACGCGACGGCAGCTTACTACAACTGAAGTGCAAACTGTGGTTTCAGTCTACTCGAAAAATGTCGAGAATTGTTGATCAATAATCTTAAGAAGGGGAGGCTTATTCCGTATCATAAAAATGAATGCGACTTTAATTCCGTCGTCACCGCCGTTGCGCCTGTTAACTTTGACTATCGGTGGTGGTACGCCATGGTCAGGCAAGTTTGTTTTCAACTCTTAGAGTGGTTAGACTAAAGTGTATTTAAACACGTCCAAATCCTTATCTTAATATCATCGCATGTTCGCGACGTGATATTGGAATTTTTGCGTCTGTACATTTGAATAGTCGTTATCGTCGTTTTCCATTGAGGTTTCAGGCGAAAAACTTTGTTTTTTTTTCTTCTGATCATCTGTTTGATTTCTTTTGATCTTGAGCCTTTCATGGAGGAAACGAATAATTTAAGGTTATGCGGACGATATCAGGCGGGCCAAATGTTGTCGAGTTCATAGCCGCGTATCGCGAATTAGATCGAGTGTTTGTAGTAATGAATTATTTCCCTCATGATGATATTTTCGTAAGTTTATTTGTGTTTACGCAGTAAATTATTATGCAGATAATCACCTGAGTTCTGCTCCAAGATTCGAAATTAGTTAGTGATGTTTTGTTCTGGTTTCAGAGCCTTATTCACAAAATTCCACTCGAAGAAGCCCTTGAATATATGCGCAATCTTTTCATAGCCCTGCATCATATTCATCGTTATCGAGTGATTCATCGAGACATCAAACCAGCCAACTTTCTGTACAATCGAGCAGAACGAAGGTCGGTAACTTTTAGGGCCATTTTTAGTGTTCAGTGATTCGAAGCAAAGAAGGAGTTTTGAGATGAATTTGTTAGAGCAGAATATTTTTGTCGTACAAATGGTACATTCGAAGGATATTTCACAGTCACGAACCCAATAGTAGCTGCGCTTTGGAAGTATCTTGTTTCATTTCCAAAAATGTGTATAGAATTCATTTTCCGAGTGGCGGGGTTTCTATTCGTGATTGGATCTGGTTCAGGTACCTTCTAGTTGACTTTGGTTTGTCGCATTTCGTCACTTCAACTTCATCACGAAAGCATTCTTCGGGTAATTCGCCGTCATTGAAAGAGAATGTTGTTATTCCGAGTCCGACTGGGCCGCCACCCGCGGTGCGTTTCTTTAGTATCTGAGTAATTTTGAATTTTGTTGCATGGACACAGCCCTTCCCAATTTTTTCATCATATATCTCTCTCGCCATCCCCAAGAAATGGAGACGAAGCTCCCATGAGTGTATTTTTGAACATTATCCAGTCTCTCATGCCCTAGGAAAGTGAAGCTACAGTATCGTATCTTGAGTTTAGATCCTGCAGTTAGGTAGGATAGTATCAGACCTCACGGTTGCAGTCGCGAAGTCTGACACTTACGTCTGAGCGTAGACTTTGAGAATGTATCCTTCTTCGTCATGCTTAAGTTCTTAGTCCCGAAACATTTTTATGTTGTCATTTGATATTGTGTCTGCAGAAAGCGCTGTAAGCGACTCAGTGACGACGTTTTAATGCCCACACGTCCACCATTCATCAAACATCCAAAGTGTGGGTGTACATCCTTTGCTGATGTATGTGATATTTGCAAGGAGCTTCCCGTTAAGCATGTCAATAAGGTGTGTGGCTTTCCTTTTTTCTTCATTTTTCGTCCCTTTTTCCTATACTGCATCTACGCAGCTTTCCTTCGTTCTTTTTCTTATGGTTAACAAAAAAGTTCACAGGCTGGAACACCGGGTTATCGAGCACCAGAAATTTTGTTGCGGTTCGATGAGCAAACAACAGAAATAGATATTTTCGCAGCAGGAGTGACAATGCTCTCCTTCCTGTTGAAAAAGTGAGTTTCCTAATTGTGTTGGTTACAATGATCAGTCAATATGGGCCAAGAAACTTTTTCCTGGCCGGTTTAAGTGGATCATTTTTTTGTGTAAGGTTGAGGGTTGTCACCCCTCAATTTTACACTCTTGAAATAGTGCTGCTTTACTGTAAACTCTGGGATAAACTTTACCTTCTTTCACTATTCTTTACACGTATATTCAGACATCCAGTATTTCGCCCAGCCAATGACGTTGAAGCCTTGGCTCAGATGGCAACGTTTCTTGGCAGCTCTGCTTTAGTAAAGGTACTGCTGTAACGGTTACTTAACAATTCAGTAGGTGGCGTTCATGTTGCTGTTTCTTGAGAAACTGTTTCCTTTGAGTGAATTAACTTTTACCGGTGATTGTTTGTTTTTTGATTGTTTTCGTCTGCTCCTTAATCCGTTGCACTCATAGGCAGCTGCAGAATGCGGAGTAACGCTGCTCTGTGACCCTCCACTACCAGGGATGGATATGATCAAGCTTGTAAGTTGATTGTACGAATTCCTTCCACTTTTCCTTCCTTTAACACAAATATGTTTCTTGTTGTATTAATAGTAGAATTTTTAATAAATATCCTTCTTATATAGTAGCGGTCCAAAGTCAAAGAGGTCAAGACAGAGTTTTTTTGCTTGCCTCGAATTTTCAAGAAACCATACATTGAAAAAGACTTGAAAAGGTAACATAGCAATATTTGAAGCGAATTGGTTGGGAGGACGAGATTAGTGGAAGAATTTTGGCGAACACTTCGAGCGCTTCAATATATGTATGCGGTTTTCATATAGTATACAGCTGTTAAACTTGCCTTTTCTCTACACACTCTTTACCTTACCTCGAATCGTTCCTCTTCACAGCTAAATAAAATAGGATTCAGAGCAATTGTGACGCTCTGTGCATGGAACAGGACTATAATTGTTCGAAATAATTAAATGTAAATTTAGCAACATGTTATAGCTGAAGCTGACGGTGCTAAGACTATTAAATGTTTGTAGAACTAGGAAGGAACACATGTGACAGCTGTTCTCCATAGTTTTTTTTTGTTCAGGCACGCAACTTCGGCAAGGATATTCGTGATGCGGAGAATTGCAAGCCAGGATGTAAATCGTGCATGACACTTATTTATCAGAATAACTCTGGATTTTGTTTCTGTGGGTCGTAGTCCTATTTTGGAATTCATACTTTTCATCATGTTCTGAAGCAATTTGCGCAATACTCCACGTTCAGGTAAGCATTCGGAACGAGAGTCGATGAACCAACTGGTGGGCGCAGAGCGAGTCGCTTTTGAAGTGCTAACTCATTGCTTAGATCCGAATCCACTGCGGCGGTACACAGCCCGTATGCTTGCGGACCTGATAGGTTCTGCATTTGGGAAACCTAAGTTATAGTAAGAAGCCATTTATAGTCCAGTTGTTGTTTTTGTTGTGATATGCGATTCTTGTTGAGTTTTTGTTGCCTTCTTTCATCCGTTCCTAGAATGTTACAGTGCATCTTGTATTCGACTATGTTTTCTAGGGTTGCTTTATCTTGGTGATATGCCACAATTGTTGCTCATTTTTCATGACCGAAACCGCGCAGACGATTCGCTAGGCGGTTGGCGAACGTCGAAGTTTCACTCCCTTGTGTTGGGTGTCAGTGCATATCACTATTTCTAAGCCTTTCGGTTTTTCTTTGCTCCTACAAATGCTCACCGTTGATCATTCACTTGGTATACGCCACGCATTAGTTTCTCGTGCCAAACTTTTTGAAAGCGTTGTATCAAATAAGTGGCTCAGCAGGTGTGGAATTCTATCTGGACGTGGGTAGGACCGATGATATTAGAACTCGATAGGAAACAATTTGGAAAGGTCTCTAATTTCTCTAGTTCCTAATTTCTTCAAATTTCTGCTTTTTGATTTCCTTCATCATTTACCTTTCACGCATCTCTTCCATAATCTGTAATCAATTCAACACCTTACCCCCCTTTTCAGAGTTCTGCCCTATAAAATCCTGGTTCTGGACATTTCGCTCCACAACAACGTTATACCAAAAAAGTATTACAACTGTTCATCTAACGGCCATTATTCTTGTCTTTCAGCAACCATTTCTGCGAACCACAACACGCATGGTTCAATCCCATTCTTCTTTTTTGTAGCCAATCTTCGGTTTTTCCCTTGTGGCCGTTGAGTATGCGATAGTAATGATCGAATTTTCTGACGCCTCACTGGTTGAACTGTTCGTTGGGGAAATACGATCCCGGTGATATCTGCTGCTATTACGCCTAATTTTCAATGTTGTTAAGTGTTCTTATTTTGTGGCTCTCGTAATAGGATAAAATATAACTGTCTGTTTGTCTCAACATTGATGAGTTTAATGTAAAATTTCTCATTCCGTTGGTCTTGATCTACTTGCAGATATGCCAACGTTTTCACAGGTGTCAAACATGGCTTGGGTAGGGCTTTGTTGGCTACTATTGTTTATTATAAGCATTAATTATTTTCTATTGCTCACTGCCGATAGGCGTGTTATTGAATAGCTTGCATGACTTTTAAGGCGAGATTACTCGGCAGTACACTATAATAGAATCAAGGTGGAGGTGGTCAGTGGTGCTGGGACGAAGAAAAACCATGGGGAATGGCGTGGGCGTGTTACGCCAACAGCGCCGCGAGAAGGGTCATGCTTTCTGCGGGCAATCGTTTGCTGGGGCGTATTGCGTGTTGGTCCGCACCCTTAGAGGATACGCCTGTCTTTCTACTTGGTGAGTTCCTCATTCTACCTTCTACTCTATCGTGATTTCCTCCTTCAAGGCGGTGATAACGATGGCCAGTGGGCGATGCTGTTTCAAAGACGCTATTGAACGCTATTGGTTAAAAGATGTAGGGCGCTCCAACAACACTCCGCATCACGCTGTGGTAGTCTAAACTCAATGAGTTCATTGACGCATCAAAACGCAGTGTCATCGAGCCATCGTGGTCAATTGCCTTTAGAAAGGAATAGCTGATGGTTGGCAAGTTTGAAGGTTTTTGAAGCGTCCCTCTCCAAGGGGTGAAAAAATGGACTCGAAATCTTTTGTAGAACAGTATATATGTCGGTATTTCAACAGTTAAACTCCTTGATTTTTGACTGCATTTCTGCTTTATCTGCATTCATAAGTTTTTAATGAGATCCTTTCTTGGCCTCTGTGGAAAGTCTAGAACAGTAGATAATCAAGATCGTTGTTTGAAACATATAATTATATATCCAGACTTTGTTTTCTGTTTTTCTTCTGTTTCGCGGCAGTTGACGCAGAATCGAATCTCGGGAAGTTTTTTTAGGATGAGCGATCATTCAATCGTAACCCCATCGGCGATCATCGACGTTGGTGTGCGCTAAAAATGAAATATGCGAATATGTGTATTATAGAAGTAGAAAATAACTTCATGTCATAAGTTATCACCCCAGATTCTGAAAGGAAGTGTAAGTTAATTTGAATGCGACTCATCCCCACTTCACTCAGCATCGTAGAGGATTTGATAAGCGTTTCTGTCATACAGTGGCGGCTCTTACTTTGGACGCACCTCGTGGCTATAGAAAGGAGGAAAAGTTGAAATTCAAATAAGTCAAAGTACCCTATTTTCCGGTGTATAAGCCCCCGCTAGTATCATGTAAAAACACCTCCACTGGTGCAGTGTACTTGAGTACATCTAGAGTCAACCGTAACATGCCCATAGGGGTAATTCGATATGCTGATCACGAAAACGACATTCGTTTTTAGCGGTGGCGGCATCTGGCGCCAGTTGGCGCCACCTTGTCACGACCCTTGTTTTCGCCAAAATCGGTGTAAACTTCAGTATAGGGGTTATTTGGGACCCTGATTACGAATATGACATTCGTTTTTGGCGTTAACGTTGTTTAGTGCACATGTCTCGGTTGGAGAGCGCAGACGAGCAGAAAATAGGCGTCAAACAGCGCCAGCGCCTATAATGAATGTCATATTCGTAATCAGGGTCCCAAATAACCCCTATACTGAAGTTTACACCGATTTTGACGAAAACAAGGGTCGTGACAAGGTGGCGCCAACTGGCGCCAGATGGCGCCAGCGCTGAAAATGAAAGTCATTTTCGTGATCAGGGCATCGACTTACCTCTATAGGCAAATTTGCGGTGGTTTCTAAGGTGTACAAAGTTACACTGCGCGAGCGGGGGTGGTTTTACGTGAAATCGGCGCGGGCTTATACACCGGAAATTAGGGTATCCGCGGGCCTGTGTCTTCCTCCCCTCCCCTTCCCCCACTCCGCTAGCTTCATACTCTCAGATAGACAGCATTAATAATGAATTTTTCCAAAAATTGGATGGCTGAGGCGATTTTGCTCTAAATCCTTATGCCGACCACTCTGTGAACTTGGCCCGCCTTTTGTAGTTATTTTTGACTGACATCATTGGCTAGTATTTCTATAAAGCATAAAAACGGAATCCACAGTTCAGCTGCATGATGAAGGTCTGAGGAATCTTGCAAGCTCCGCCCTCGACAGCTCCACCTCTCAGGTAGCTCTACCCCTATTGTATTGCACAGGGACAGCTCCGCCTCTCAGACAACCGTGCCGCTATTGTATTGTATAGGCGCATTTGACGCGGCACACCGAAAGTGATTCTCACAATTGAAGCGCCGCCACCATACAGAGATACACATATTTGAAGGCACATCTAGACAAACCTCCGTATTTCGTTGCCTCCAGTAAATCTTAGCAGCGACGTATTTGCGACATCGCATCACAACATAGATGGCGAGGCCTTGCGATGCGGTGAAAAATACCTGAAAAGCGTCGTTCAGTAAATGCCTTATTCTTATTCCAAGGCGAAGTTCAGAATGAAAGGACAGTCCATCAGAAATGAAGGTACAGCTGGTCAGTTATGCAGGGATGAAGAAAGAAACGACGGCCTAGCACCTGAGGGAATGGAACTTTATTTCCGCATTGATGTAGTTCTCATCTATGCTGCCCTCCTCAGCATTAACACTCTCTTTGCTAAACGACTGAGTCAGAGGAGTTACTTATAAGCGGGCGTGCACAAGCGCGAGCGAGGCTGGTACCCTGCTAAGCCGCTGAGGGCATACCCTTCACTGTGAAACGCGCACTGTTTCAGTCAAACAAGGGATGATATATCAAGTGGAAAGGCAGGCGATGGCACGTCTGCCTTTCCACTAGGTATATTTCCGCTTCTCCGACTCCGACTTTACCGACCCTAACCTGGAATCCTCCCCTGAAACAAGAATACACTGAGCCAGACTTCAGATTTATCGGAGACCTCGGGGATGGGTCAACCGTTGTAGCAAGTTCAGCGAGGGGGGTCTTTTCGGAGATTTTGGATGGTTGGAGGGAAGGGGTAGTATTCCCGGCTTCTGCATATTAATGACGGTAAGGTGACGGTGAGGAAGAGAGATTGTTTTAATATTTCCGGACGGGGTCGTAGCGATGGAAGCTCAGGGTACTGCAGTGAAGGGTAGAGGAAGTCGTTTTTGACGGCTATTTGAAGGTATCGCAAAACCTTTAGGAGTGAAGCGCAAAAGAGGGAAAATTAAGGCATTCGCCATTTCTTAAGACATATTTACGCGCGTGTCTCCCCTCCTCCCCTCCTCCCCCCCCCCGCTGTCCACCCCCACCTTCGCCATGCGTGAGATTTTTCGGAGGAATGTTTCGATTATCCTGGATCAAGTTACCAGGCGAAACAGCCATGGTGTGAGGCTGCGTTGGGAGAAGGATGGGAAAGGTTATGGTTAGTGGAGTCGTACGGCAAGGACTTCTCCGATGGGGTAGTGCTGTGGTCGTGTCGGGACCTCAAAGGATAAAGTCCTGTAAAATTCTATATATCGATTGAATCCATATAGGCGGACGCCTAGCACTAAGCCACCTGCGATCGGTGCCCTAAACAGGAGCAAAACGTGCCGTTTTATGCGATTCATTGCAACTTCGCAACCTCACTCCCCCTCCTAAAGAAAGACTCTAGGGTGGGGCAAAATTACTGGTGCACTAAATTTTCAATGGCATTTTGACAATAATTCTCACAAATCAATTCTAATTATCAATATTATTTACTACAAACATGACAATACAAAAAATGTTAATGCTTCTCAAAATGATCTCCTTTAGCCTTCACACAGTCCTTCAGACGTTCGACAAATGCTTCGCATGTGGCACGCAGGTACTGGTCATCGATTTCGTCCCAAGATTTTGAAAGCGCCGCCTTAAGAGAGTCCAAGTTTGGATGTCTGGTAGAACACGCTTTGCTCTCCAAGATGGACCACACAGAGTAATCCATCGTTTAGATCAGGAGAACTGGAGGGCCATTCGTCGTGTCTGATGAAGTCGGGCAGGTGCTCGGCGCACCACTTCTGGACCCATTCTCTGTGGTTCGTGCCTTTCTACTTCCTTGTGCATGCTTGAGCAGAATCCTGCTGAGCCACCAGTATGCTTCTCCAAATGGAGTTGGCCACGGAACTTTCTTCCAGGATATTTTGTGTAAAACCTCGTGCCGTTGATTTTTGACAGCAAGCTTCAACCTGCTAAACAAAATAGTGCAGTCTTACCCGTTAAGAGTAGCTTCAACTCCTCCCCAAAACCACAACCAATCGTACCCTGGCTATGTGTTTTTCGCTCTGTCTGTGCTATGTCCTTTGTTCGTTCCTTCGTTAGATTTGCTCTTTTGGTATCGTCAGCATCACAAGTGTCGGCTATATATTTCCTCTCAATTTGGGTAGTTGAATGTTCTGGATTGTATAACAGTATATAAATCTTTTCATTACGGATACATAGGTCTCTGGTCGCGTCCCACTCGCGGGAATCGCCGTCTAAGCATAAGTTCTTCTTGCATCTCTCCAATCTCCTTTTCTTCATAATGTCCGTCAGGAGTTGGCATTTCTGCAAGCGATAGGGGAACTTCCTTAGCTTACTTCTGACAATCCTCCTCATTGACCTCGCGCTTACTCCAACGTCTTTCGCCATCTGGCGCATCGATCTCCTGGCGTTCCTTCGAATTCTTTCTCTGACGAGCCTCACATTTCTCCGACTCGTAGCTGTTGTGGGACGTCCTCTTCTTCCCTGTCCTCTTCGGTCTTCAGTTCTTTATTGCGTCTACTAGGTTTACTAACTTCGTACAATTCGAGGTACGGAGAGAATCTCACAAACATTTCTTCTTGTTTCGCTTCCCCGTTCAGTCAGCTTGTGAAGTTGGATATCGCCTCCTCCGCCCTTATTACGTTCAGACACCTACGCGACCTTTGTATTTCGATACCTAGGGTACGCAACTCTACCCAGCAACACCTTCACAAACGAGTGAGACAGGAAAATCTCCAATAAATTTGATAAAAGTAATTCTACACCAAACGTTAGCTACCATTAAAATTCCTATGCCGCCCCACCTCTCTTACACGCTACATCACCTCATCAGACAACTCTCACCCCATGTGCCGTTCTGATAGTACTGATTCTGAGACCATTCCCGACTCACTACTCTATCCCGAACCCACTTCTTCTCTCCGTGAACTGGTTCGATAGACAGACGGATTTGAGTCCGTTATAAAAACGATGTCTATTCATATAAGAATTACGCTCATTGCACACTTCGTTCCTGATGTTACCGCCAAGTCGAAAATCCCGTCAAAACTCGCTTTTTCGTTTCGTAGTGGAGGGAAAGGCGACTTCTTCGCCTGTCCCTCCACTACGAGACGACCCCTTCATCTTCCACCACTCTCTCCTCAATCCTCTGCGCTGCATAATCAAAAATCGACACCGATCTATCCACTCATCGCCAACACCCACTTGACTCCCAGATCACGACCCCTTCTCCCTCTGAAAATCCCAAATAATACACAAATCCCCCTCCCCCCTTGTTGAGTATGGTACAACGGACGGTGGACTATGCTTGGAACCAACATCCGATAGGGTAGTACCGAATTGCAAATGCTATGCGCCGAAAGTGGCCCTTCTTATGACCCCTTTTGTTATTCAAGCGGCTCGTTCTTATTAATGAGAGCATAGCGATTAGGCTGACATGCAGATGAAAAAGTGAAAACAAAAGAACCTGTAGCAGCACTTTTCAAGCATTATGTGAAGCATCATCCATGAACGGAACTCGAAAATACCTGAAAAGCCGTCCAACCGAGGTCGTATTTGATGTTGCCGAAGAGTTGCCGATGAAGATCCAACGAAGCAGCGATCACCGTGATCACCGTGAAAATCACATTCAAAGCGAAGTTCGTCAAATAGAACACCAAAAATGGACTAAAAACGACAAAATAACTCATAAGTTAAATAATTAGTAGGGCTGATAGAACTGGTTTTGTTTTGATGGACAAAAATCAAACGTTACACAAAAGCATACCTGAAGAATAGCCTTTCTTTAGCGATGGCCCAGAAAAGTAGGATGTGACAAGGAATACCAACAGTGAATGCGAATATCAGATCGACTGGAAATGCCATTACCTACATAATGGTGAAACAAAAAGCAAGCAAAGCAAACTGATGACTCGAACTGATGTATAAACTATGGGAAGCTCCAACTCTGGGTGGGCAGCTTTCTCTTCGTTGGGGCTTACTTCGATGTTAGTAATTTTCTACCAAGGGAGTCCATGTGTGGCAGAGATTTTTTTCAAAATACACCGATGATCACGTTGATAGAAGAGGAATCACTGGACGGGCTTCCCATGTGGAAGCTGCATCCACAAGTGGGGATACTTTTGTGACCAACAAATGTATTACTCGTTTCAGGATGTGCAGCGCCCCGCCCACAGGTGGGCGTGGTTTGGACGTGTGCCATGTGAGCATGAAATACGCTAGCAATAAAAAGTATTGCTCCGAGTGGGACTCTTTGCGGAGGCACTGGGTCTGGTATTTTCGACGCCGACCAACCTCCTAGTTAGGATTCTCTCCATGAGCCCTCCTCCCAACACCGGTGCACCCGTTGTTTCCAAAGTGACACAAAATTAGACAATTGCGAGGCATGGGAAGCCTCGCCCACTGGGGGCGGAGCGCTATTTGACTTTATATGTGCAACTATGTACTGTACTGGGT
>MU870920.1:13001-25964 GCA_036418205.1 Ostertagia ostertagi | reverse complement strand
GGATGTGTGTGCGTGTGTATGTATGTATGTATGTATGTGTGTCCGTCCGCAAAATGAAGTGAGTGAGAAGGAAGCTCATGGGATAAACAAACCGCTAACAAATCGGGTAGCTTACAGGATTTGAGATATCAATGTTTTGTAGCAGGATAGTTGTGATAACACTCTTAGGGCTATATAAACACCTGCTTAGCACACTTCCGTTCATTCCACATGGTGCTGCAGTGGCAGCTGGAGGGCAGTGGAGAGAGGAAGGGAGGATGAGGAAGGGAAGCGAAAAATCTACCGTCATATCATGATTGTGTCCCTTCTACTGTATGAAACACCATTGTGTTGCATACGCGTCACTTCCAGAGGTGTTGGTGTCACAGGAGGAAGGGACCATAGCGGAGGATAGAAAGCTTGCGCAGGAAAGGAAGGTCCCGGCGGTTGACGGGGGACTAATCTGGTAAAATAAAAGGCGAAAAAATTAATTGGAATATTCGGGCGTTCGGTGAAAGATAAGGATAGATGATTGAGATAATCCCACTCAGTTATTTCGTTCGTGATTGAGCTCCACTTGGATTAGCGGTAGATCGATAGACGTTTTTGGGGCTTGTCTTCACACCCAAGTGTTAAAACACCGGCGCTATTTACCCTTTACTGCCCCACTCGGCAAGAACTCGAGCCGGATTTTGATCGAAATTTGTCTATGACTGTGGAATTGGCTAGAAAGTTGCCTTCGGGGTATTTTGACCCGTAGAACACGAATATCACATCGGTTTAGCGCGAAACAGCCTGGTATCAGCTTGGTGTAGCGATCACCCGTAGCGCAGGCTGCAGGCTCACTCGTAACAAACTGATGTGATATTCATGTTCTACGGGTCAAAATACCTCTGAGGACAACTTTCCAGCGATTTGGGGGTCCGAGATGTTCTGGCGCTTTTTGGCGCCGGCCCTTCTGGCGCGGGCGCCAAGCGTTTTCGCGCTAAATGTGATATTCGTGTTCTACGGGTCAAATTACCCCTGAAGGCAAGTTTCTAGCCAAATCCACAGTCATGGACGAATTTCGATAAAAATCCGGCTCAGTTTTCGAGGAGTGGGGCAGTAAAGGGTAATAGGGCCCAAGCACTCACCTGTTTATCAAGTTCACTTGGAAGGACACCAATGTTACTAGCAAGAAGTAGTGGTAATTGCTCGAGTGTGTCTCGATCGAGGAACATCATCAACGCTTTCAAAGTGTCCAGCACGGCCTCTCCAATAGCTAGAAAAACAAATACTGAAAGTTTCCCTACTATTTTAGTTACAAGATGTTCTTCACAATATTCGTACACTCTGTTTCCGAAAACCAGGTGCGTGTCGAGTGCAGACTACACACCACAAGTGACGACGGCCTCAAGTAAATCTGATAACTAGTGATTCATAGTGATAGGTGGTTGGTAAATCATTTTCTTTCAATCATTCATTGGGAGAAAACATTTTTATACAATTTGTGGGGGCCATCGTCATCTGCATGTGTGATCTGCACTCATCAGTGAAGGGAAAGTAAAGAGATTGCCTAGAATCCTTTCAGCATGCTTAGATGGCGCAGCTAGACTAACAAAGGAGGTCTTTCAGGACATGGAGCGCTTTTTCGAAATGGTTTTCTGCATGTTGTAGGGGCTCATGCGAGGAACACAGAACCATGATCCATTTTTCCTGAACGCCTCCAGGAATGTCAAAACAGTGGTGAAGAAATGGTCCAGAGTTCGATCCCCGGTGATGACTAATTTTTGCAATATAGTTTGGCGCCCCCAGATTGCCGCCAAATGGCGCCATCGTCGAGAATAGATGTCATTGTCGTGTTTTGCGGCAATTTGGAGGCGCCAACATAAATTGCAAAAATTTGTCATCACGGAGGATCGAACTTTGGACCATTTCTTCCCCGCTGTTTTGACATTCCTGGGGGCGTTCAGGAAAAATGGACCATGGTTCTGTGTTCCTCACATGAGCCTCTACAACATTCAGAAAACCAAAAACGCTCCATGTCCTGAAAGACCCTCCCCCTGTAAGTTTCTAAAAACAGCTGCTCGCCAATGTTCATACACATCATCGTTGGGTTCCCAAAACTGAAAATCCATAAACTTCTTGCGTTTCCAAGTTTTGTGTTCAAATTTCATGCGTTTCTACAACAGTGACAATTCACGTAGGTGAAGAAAACTTATCCACATAACGAAGCAGAAGTATGGGAACGGCTTACCTGTTTGGCCGGTGGTGATGAGTGGAAAAACTTCGAGTAAATTGACGATGGCATAGAAAAGACCGGAGTAGTTCAAATTTGGGTAGAGATTCCATCGAGCTGATGATGAGCCGATGAGAATCGCTCACAATAAATGTGTTTGGCCTTTGGAAGTCTCCAGGAATTCTGAATAATACCTATAGACAACATAGTAGGCTGAGTCAGATGTCAGCGATCGTCGCCCATTCGCCGCGGATCGAAAAATTACGAGTGTCTCAATTGAACTTTGAAACACTGAATATTAAACAAGTAGAATCATGAACAGTCGTGATTCAGCCATCACCATCAAGCTGAAATGGCAGCGGAATGGGAAAGCACCTTGCAATATTGACTCGGGCACACTTGTGATTTCTGTGATCCGTCGCGCGACGTCGCGGACTCGACACCAGCCATAGGGTGGCCACAATTTACGGTAACAAGGTAAAGTTATCACAGGAGGTCTATACAGCATGTAAATGATAGTCGGAAAACATAGCTTTATTAATTGAAGTCAAGAAACAAAAAAAACTGGATTATTTCCCAAAATGGCTGATGGTAACATAGAAAAAGGAGCGAAGTAGTTCAGGTAACTCATTCACAGTGGCGTGTTAGTGGTAAACGCGGAAATCATCCCAGACAGGCATTTAGGGACGTTTTACGCGTCCTCTTTGGGATATTTTTGGTGCTTTAAAACCTGCAGTCGAGATTATCTCAGTCCGATTCCGAACATGCATGCGGCGGCTCTTCTGACCGTGAGTTATAGCCACCCTGTGCACCTCTCCGAAATAAATTACAAAAAAAGTGAGCTCATCCATTGCATCAACTCAAAAACTGGGTTTATATGCATATAACATTACCGTAATCCTCAGTTCTTTGACTTTTCTGGCCTTGTTTTTAGGAGGATCACTATTGTGAATTCATGCGACATATAAAGGATAAGGATGAAGCATTTGTCGTTGATCAATCCCTTTTTGGGATGCGGCACGCATTCTTACATTCGTAGTGGCGTTTGAATGCGATGTGGCCTATACAATGACTTGCGGGGGCCAGCCGATGTACAAGTCAGTGTTATCCTCCCAGACAAGTCTGGTACCAATTAACCGACCCCGGAGGGATGGAAGGCTTCGCCTTGGGGCGACTAACGACCAGGATTTGTCCCGGCACCTGTCCGCGTGGTAGCGTGCCACTTGCCACTACAGCCACTTCGCCAACAACTGAATGGAAACACCAACGACCATCGATTCCCCAGAACTGTGCTGTGTTTCTCACAGCTTCTTTTGTTTAACTATTTCATTATATCGAAATTGTTTTACCTTGAATGGAACCACTCCCGTTTCAGAAAGTGGCAATGCCACCTGACCAAAAATTGATCGAGTTATATTTTTCAGGATCTAACCATGAACAACCCTTTTCGCCTACCCCTTTACAGGTAACAGATAAGTCTCAATTACCTCAGGGGGAGAATTTTTCAGTAACGTTGAAGGAGTGTCCCGTGGGCTAAGTTAAATAATGTTTGATGAATAACAGTGATTAATTGGCGGACCTACTAAGATGGTATCCGGAGCCCTGTCCCGCCCAGGGGCTTGCAGTGTATGGCCGGGCACTGCCCTTCCTCCTCCTAGCCAACCACGGACCCCCCCCCCCTTCATCTCATAGTTGTCATGATACTGTGTCATATATCTCTATAATCTATTTATTCTACATAATCTGTGCTCTTTTCTATTATTCTCTATTGTAATTGTAACCATTCTGTAGCCAATTATTCTTTAATCCCTGCAATAGTTATATAAATAAATAAAATAAATTGATTTCATCCAAATGAATCGAAAAAATTGCTGTCTATGCCACTTGCCCGTCGATTTAATGGCTTTTCGGGGCTCCCTACCACTCCAACGCATGCCTTTGCTCCTAAGCTAAATCTCCGTTTCAGACACTTTGCTAAGGATTCTTGAGTCATTGATTCCTTCTCCCCTCTGCCAAGAGTGCTGGTGCTCCGCCAGAACAGGAAGTGGGCGCAGCAATTAGCCTTCCAGAGTTTGGGGTGTTTAGCCTGCAGTTTCACAGAATCCAAGCCTTGCGGAGGAAAAAGTGGGATCTGCTTGGATTGTTAGAGTGAGAAGGGCAGTTTGGAATGCATCGTGGTTGCAAAGAGGGCGAAAGCTAAAACAAAAAAAAAAAAAAAAAACAAACGCCCAAAAATGAGCTGGCCTGGTCATCTACTTTTCACATCCTCGTTCTTCTTTCTTTTTCACTGTCCCTCCCACCCATTTCCTTTGAATATTACCAAATGCATCCTTTTCGACTGTTCCATCTTGGGTCCGTTGTGAAGGCGATCTGCTTGCCGTTGCCCTGATCCATGTATCATGTATCGAACTTCAAGGAGAATAAGGCCGATGTCAGACTTTGCGAATCGCGCGATTCGCTAGCGTCTGCGGTCGCGTCGCGGCCAGTGAATCACTCAATTGGCTGGTACCGCAACGCGACCGCGGACGCTAGCGAATCGCGCGAATCGCTAGTAGCGAATCGCGCGATTCGCAAAGTCTGACATCGGCCTAAGCAACGTTCCTACTCTTCTTTTATCGATTTGGTACCATATTCGATGACAAAAGGGGCCTGTTTACGACTGGGTGTTTACGATAATTTGGCCCTTGGTTGTCTTCCATCCATTACCATTTTTCCTTTATTTTCTTCACGAATACTATCTTTACCGGAGATCCCAACAGAAAGTACCAACCTTGGTAGTCTATGTCTCACTTACCTACGCCTTACCTGTCACACTACCTACCTTACCCTATGTCTATCAGAAAATTCTCAATCGCCAGAGGCTATAATAGGGAACGTCTTTCTAACGAGGGACCAATCTGCTTGCTGACTGAGGAAATCTCGATGTTCCCATGATGGAGGAGCCCGTCCACTACAAGGAAATGCCGTTGGTCGATGATCACATTATTCAAATGTGTCGGCAACTTACGCGCATCGAGTTGAGCCCGACCGGGAACAGCACTCACAACCACATCAAAACGAGTAAATCTGTGGTGTTACTCTGAACGAGTCGGCAGCAACATCTTCACGTACTAGTCCCTTCCACAATCCTCCCACCGTAGATTGAACCGGGTATATATGTATGGGCGTTACATAAAGGTTACAGAGGTCAAGCTGTCTCTTTGAAACATCGCCATTGATCTGAAATTCACGTACATCGTCGGCTAGGTTTTGATTGACGCATTTTTTGGCGACTTTTCCAAGCGGGAACGCTCGTAGTTCATAACTAGAGTTCCGACTGCATGATCGATGTGACTCAGATCCATCACGCTATTTGAGTGGGATTTACAGCATTTTAAGATTGCGCAGGTTTATGGGAATGGCGGTGAAGGTTGGTGTGGGGTAGCAAATGGACGCTGCGTATTTGCACCCGTGGTCGGGGATCAAATGTGACTCGTGCGTCGTCCAATCCAACCAGCCTCTCCTTCGGGGTCGGTTGAGTTATGCTTGGACCGAGGATTGAGACACTGGCTGAGACTCGCTGACCCTCGACTGGTTATAGGCCGCAGTCTATTCAGGTTGCACTAGATTCTGAATTGGACTCCTCGTTATCGTGAGGCCTTTTACTTGATGATTTTTTGGGAGTGCTTGGCTGATCGCTCGGGCGTTGTTGGCTTTGATATAAGAACGTTACCATCAAACCTCGATCATCATTTGAGATTGCAAGCACTGTACTGCTGTCGAGTCGACGTCTAGGAGCCCTGATAGGGAATTCTCCTTATCTAAGTTAGAGTGTACTCATGATTCTCCTTCCTTGGGGGAGGTACCTACATAAATGCCACAAAGACTGATTGCGCTGCGGTGTGTGAGCTTAAGGGTGTGCGTGTGAACTCAGTTTTATAGCATAAGAGGTTAACGCTGCCCAATTGCTAGTTCGATACCCCATCTCGGTCAAGTCGTGAGGAGTGGCTTTTTCGGCTGGTTTTGCATTTTTGGGCAAAGGCACACACGTCCACACAAATCATGCGCAGTAGCTGCCTCGCCGGCTTCAGCATACTAATTTGCGCACGCTAATTTTATGCTTCGCAAGGTGTTTTCGTGTTGTTGAATTGTGGCCCGAAGATCCCTGTAATTACGGAATGTTTTGGCCAAAAATGCTGGCTCAATACGAGAAAACGAGGTCCCTAATGAAGATGCGAACTCCGCTAAAGCACGAGATTCATTTTTGCTTTTAAACAGGTTCGGTGCCTCGACGTCCAATAGGACAACCCTCAGGGAGATAGGTGATTTGAGGAAAAAGGGAGTCTTAGCTGAATGACAGTTGATCTGTAAGTAACCGTATTCATTTTCAAAATAGTTACTAGCTCAACAACAGGCGGTGTGCCTACTCTGGCATGAGTCTTTACTGATCAAAATGAGCACTTTGTGAGCAGAAGCTGCAGGTCGGCCTAAGAACATAGAATTGGCAAGAGCTTAACAACGGTGCACCCGGTGAAAGGACGGAGGTCACCAAAAATGCTTCAGTGCGGCAGTTTTTTATCTCTCAAAGATATAGGGCGGAAGTGATTTATGGCAAGCTATGTGTTCAGCGTTAGTGGCTACACGCGCGCGGATCAGGATTGGCCTAGTCGTGCGTCGTCCGGGGCAACAGATCTTCCATCGCCCGGGGCAATAATTGGTACCAGACTTGTCTGGGAGGATAAAAACACTGACTTGTACATCGGCTGGCCCCGCAAGTCATTGTATAGGCCACATCGCATTCAAACGCCACTACGAATGTACAAATGGAAGTAGAATGCGTGCTGCATCCCAAAAAGGGATTGATCAACGGCAAACGCTTCCTTTATCCTTTAGCAAAAATGCTCTCTACATTGCGAGTTGCAAATGCATAAGAATTCTTGAATTATTGCATTCCTTTAAAGGACGAATTTACGATGGAAAAGCAACCCATTCCAAATTGAGGTAGAGATGGTGAGTAGTACCAGAAAGAAAGCGAAACCACGAAAAACGGCCCAGAACCGGAGAAATGGGACCCCTTCCTTGTCCGTTGATTTGAGCATTGATGGGACTCTCATCGCTTTGCCCTCTTCAACCCTACGCTCTCTCAGCTATCTAATCACTCGCCACCTATTGTACTACGGCGAGTGATCAGACGATCGGTGGGCGGAGATCGCCGAACTCGCCAACTTTGAGCCATGCTAGATCTCAGAGGTCAAATCTTTCGATGCCGATTGCGTGTCTGTCCGCACCCTCAAGAGATTCACCGCTCTCCCCACTAGGCGATTTCTCCCTTCTTCGACCTTCGTTCTTTCCGTGCAATCCTCCTTTAAATGCTTTTTCTGGCGGATTCGAAGTAAATATTGTAAAGCAGATGTTTCCCAGGCAAGAACTATTAGCAAAGGAAAGTTTTCACGGATTCACGGAACTTCCTTACTCTCAACTCCTCCAAACACAGTTTGCCTATCCTCCTTTACAACAGTATCTCTAGGAAGTAGTCGCACGACGTCAACACAGTCACAGCCTTAGTGTGTTGCCGAAGTTTTGGAATTCGTAAGAAAATCGATTTGGTGCATAGAAAATCGAGATAGTCTTAAGAAGTTCAAGTTATAATATGCTTCACTATTAGACTATTCTAAACATTCTTTATTATCCTATAAATGGGGAGACAGCTTGACACCATGGGAACTCCCCTCAGAAGGAGGTGATGACGGAGTTCACTATGAAAAGGCGCGTTGGAATCAGGTAGAGGAGTGAAGAGAAACAGCCTATAGAACACGAAAAATGGAACTGCTTTGGATTTATGATTAGAATATAGCCCTACGTCGACCTCCGACCTTATCGTGGACTCCTCCTCCAAAGATCGAGATTAGAAATTGCGAAGGCTCTAAATCTTTTATAAAAGCAACACGAAGCGATTCAGTTGGAAGGTCAGCCTTCCGTGCTCATATAAGTGTGACTAATTTGTATTCAATAAATAATAATGTACATAAAATTTGCAGACAACAATCCGTCGTCGAAAGTCGCCGGTTTCGAGCTTGGTTAGCTGTTAACTTCGCAACTAAGTTGAATGTTCAAGTGACTCGCTGTCAGATACTCAGCTGCGGTGACTGACCGACACGAATTGTTAAGAGGAACACCCCAGCAGAGTTCGTGTAAAAAAAAAAACGCTTCTCTTCGGTCACTAGTATAGAACCCTAGAGGACAATCACAGATGTGGCGTCCTCGTGCACGGAAACCGACCGATAAGAGCGCTTGGGCCTTGCAAAGTAAGCTGCCCAAGCTGCAGACTTTTTTTTCTTATCAGGCTGTTGTCTGGCGCTCTCTCATCTGTAGTGCTCTCTCGCCTCATACTCTCCCCTCCGCGCATAGTCTCTCATTCCCTTAGCACAGCCGATCAGGAAGGTGAGTGAGCCCTTAACCTAAGCGTTTTTGACGGATTCTTCTCCTTTTTTCTTTACTGCCGGCCCACTTCCCACCAGTACAATCACATTCGCGCACATGGGACCACACCAATGTGATCCTAGGGTATATGCTCAGAACTTATATAGGTTTTTTGGAATGTGTCCCGCCGTTTGGAGCGCCCATTCCACCTTAGAACTTAATCGGATCCTTATGTTGAAAGAGGGACCATCACTGTCTGAAAAAATTCACGAGCGGGATTCCACAAACCAGCCGCCTTAACATGACCACTTCCTGCCAATCCTTGTCAGTCAAGAACGTTTGGGGAAGCAATTTCTTGATCCTGCTTCGTAGGGAAGAAAAACAGGTAACGGAGGGCTTTTTGAGATTTTTGATTGTTATGGAAATGATGCCTCGATAACTATTATAGCTTGCGCGGTGAGCGAATGGTGCGGGTGCGAGTCCCTCCAAGGTGGAGCGGAGGTTCTGTTCATAACGAAGCGTTCTTGTCAGAGTTCCTGAGAGTATGTAAGGTGCTGAAGAACCTCAATAATCCAAATATTCAAATAGTACTCCGACCACTTCCAGAGAAGTTGACAACTCCTAATGGTCATTAAGTGGGCAGTTTCTCTACCTAAGAAGGGATAGCGCGATAGGGACAAAATTTGTGACCTGCCATGTCGGGCTTGAATTCGGATTTTCATAAGGTTAACAATGGAATGGCTATTAAAGGCAATAAAAGGGAAAAAAAACAGAGCATCTCGCTCCTGGGGTCTCAAACTTACTTATTTCGTTCTATTTTTCAAGGAGTGAGCAGACAGCAGTTGTTGAGATTGGCGATGTTTCGTCCACTTTGGGCGTTATACGATTGTGTTGTAGTGAGGGCCGTTCCTTACATGCAAGTGCTCTCACAATTGAGAGGAGTGGGAGCAACTCTTTGTTGGAGTGCTTCTCCGGCTCTTGCATAAGAAGCCGTCTTCATCAGCCCCAAGCACCCTTCTCTCGCCGGACCGCTATTTGCTTGATTCGACGGCTGGCTCCGGCGCAATATCTACATATTAGTCATGAATTAATTCCGACAAAAAAATGGCACCCTTTCAGAAGAGATGAAATGAGGCCAGCAGCCTCTGAGAGGTGCGGTTTTTCGCTCTGTCAGTCTCATTAATCGCCGTCAAGCATTTTCGCATATCAAATGGCGCCGCGCCGGCGATGTAGTCGGACCCGCAACTCATTAACAAATGAAACGCCGCCGCAAATTCGTCACTGACATGCCGGCGGTGGTGTCGTCTGTCTTGGTTTCCGCGTTATCCAATCCCCTTCATGCTTTATATAGCGAAAGATATCAAGAGGCGCGCTGGGCTACCAGCGCACTGACTCTGACTCTCAAATTAGGGAAACAACATCATCACAGTACGTGAACCCTCTAATTCGAACTCAGGTACGGGTTGGGCAACATTAATAGTGACAGTTGCTAGAGAACGACAGGAGGTCGTGACGGCACAAACAGAGTGAGCAGATTGAGTCGGCGCGTACTGTAGCGATGGGCGGGGCAAGTTAATAGAACCTGCGGTAGTCTAATCGCAGTTCGCACGTGCGATGCGTCTGCTCCCTCGGCCGCGCGAGACTGTCGCCTGGCTTGTCGACCAAAATGAAAATATGATTGGAAGGACAGCTTGGCAAATCTCGACTTACACTTGTGTATGAATAAAAAGCACAATAAGATTCTCTTCAATTTTCTAGCGGACAGAGCTGGCCATGAATCAAAATCACGCCAATAAAGATTTTCGAGTTCTAGCTATGACAAGCTGTTTGCCTAAGATCAGGCTACCTAATTTTCTGTATTGGTTTACGACTCTGGAGTGAACTCAATGAGACCCAAAAGACTAGATGTTTTGATAGAAGAAGGCAGAAGTAGAGCCTGGAACCGTTTTGACATGCCTATCGCAAGTGTGGATACGATATGCGAGATTCTACGTGATCTAAGGTCGTGTAAGCGCGGAGGTGCAGAGTCTCATCCTGATATGCTTTGCTTGGAAAACCTTTCATGAACTTGGCTGTTCCATCCGACTATTCGTTTTTAACGACGACGAAAGGTGGTAGAGGTCGGCGAGAAGAAAGAAGGCAACCGTTATCGATGAGCGGGGAAGGTGTTGTAGACACCGGAAGAAAGTGTTTAGAGGTTGACCAAGGGAAGAACGGTCTCTCTATTGTACGGCGGAGCATCCAGGTGGGTGGGGTTGTCACGAGCTCCACAATCGGCCCCATGTTGGGCCACTGCATGCTCCGCGTAACCGTGATATTGTTCAATCAACTGAATCAATAGTAAGTTACACTTAAAGACTAGATCCACATCATTATATCAGTAACTGTGCAATAAGGAGAGGCCTTGGGCAAGTGGACAGCTTATATATACTGTAGCTTTTGCGACCTTTTCCGTAGGCTTTCTGCAGCCTCGAGTCAAGCAAAGCACATACATATGAATGGCTCTCGAAGGATAGCCAAAAAAAGAAACAGAGGCCTCCTGCTCGTAATTCTGTTGGCTCCTCACCCTTGCGCCGGTAAATTAACAGACGCGCGCAGCTGGAATGAAGTCTTTGGCACGGCGATGTATGGACTTCGTCTGGAAAACTGGCGTTTTGGTGTATTGTGGGGGAGACATTCGACCGCTTTGGAGGTTTAGGTGCAATTAGGGTTTGTTGAACTGTTTAAATATGGAGTACTTGTACCATTCAAGAGAGAACTTCACCGAACCACTCACTGATTGCTTATTCAGTAAAGGGCAGAGGAATTTAAATAGGACCTCCTATATATTTAGTTGTGTAAGAAAGAAATTCGCTTCACCAGAAAAGCTAATACTGCTCAGAATTAGTGGATTCTTATAGTGAATGGAAGAACTTTTAAGTCAAATATCCCGGACCAATTCCACATTGTTTGTGGAAATAGTAGCCGAATTCCCCGTTCTCAACATGAACATTTTATGAGATCCTGCCGTAAACAAAGAACCTCGTCTTTTTGGGAACACAATGGCATCTTGCTCATAAAAGAATAAAGACAAAGCATTTGCCGTTGATCAATCCCGTTTGGGATGCGGCACGCATTCTACTTCCATTTGTACATTCGTAGTGGCATTTGAATGCGATGTGGCCTATACAATGACTTGCGGGGGCCAGCCGATGTACAAGTCAGTGTTTTTATCCTCCCAGACAAGTCTGGTACCAATTAACCGACCCCGGAGGGATGGAAGGCTTGGCCCGGGCGACTCACGACCCAGGATTTGATCCCCGGACCGCTCGCGTGGTGAGCGCGCCACTTGCCACTACACCACTTCCGCCCACCGTGCCATATGGAGTTATGGTAGTGCCTTATTCAAGTTCAGCTAACAATTGTAAACTAGATCATACTTTGAGCACCCGTACACCCTAAAGAATAGCACCCTTTCCGTTGCTCCCACAACACTGGATAGAGAACTATTGCCTACAACACCTCGAGTGAACCAATTCGGACTGGGCTACCCTATCTCAGGTGACTTTTCAAGACTTTCTCAAATGGTTTTGGACAATTCTTGGGGGGGGTCTGTTTGAAAAGGACCTGGAATGCCAATTCTCAGCCTTCCTTCTCATCTCTAAATTGAACTGCCCAAATCAGGGATTACTCATCCGATCTACATATCCCTGCGTTCCTTGAGGTACCCAGAAAAGTTTATAGCACCTTACCTAAGAAGGCAACTGGAGCGGTCGCATAGAGTGCTTGAGAATCAACATCATAAAAGAAAAATGAAAAAAAAACAAGATAAAGAGGGAAAAAAGAGGATGAGGAATGACTGTTCAAATCAGAAACATATAACGGATACAATGAGCGTCACGGAAGTAACAGACAGTTTACTTACCCAATGAGCGTTTGATGGAAATAGCGAAGGGTGGTGATGATCTCGGCGTTGCTCGGCGGTTGCTGATTGGTAGACAGACGAGTTTGAAATTCGGAAAGCGTCCGAATCTTGGCCGAAACTGAAAATTCAAGAACGATCAGTGCCAAGTAAAAATGAATTGCCCACAGGTGTTGCACATATTACTCACAGGTGTAATACTTGAGCAGAAAAGCCATCACCAGCGCCACCCCACGTGTTGAACTACTGCCGCCGAGAGTCAAGCTGATCCTACGTGTCTTGTGCTCTGTCCCTCCCGTGGCACGCCCCTCAGAACCCACCCCCACTGGTGCTCTGCTTCTCTAATCTCGCTACTGAATCTTTTTTACTGATCTAGCACTTTTCACTGAGTCTCACTGGGCTCATCAGATGCTCTCATCGTTGCAAGTGGCTCCCTCGACGAGCTGCAACCCGACCAGCCCCTCCA
>MU870919.1:0-18866 GCA_036418205.1 Ostertagia ostertagi | reverse complement strand
TGTGGGAAGGAGATTGCTTCAAAGGGAGGAATTTGATCTTAAGGACCCTTGGAAGTGTTCGGGAATATTTCTAAGCTATATTCATACACATTCTCCATCCTCACACCGTTTGATGAACTTGTGAGGTAGAAGGTGGTTAGTTACCAGGTATAAGTAAGAGAAGTCGGAATAGAGCACTGAACGCAAGGGTCGTAAACAGACAGAACCAGACTGGTGGGAGTGGTGAGTGGTAGGCGTACAGGAAATGAAATTTACCCAGCATACTCAAACCACAGATGAGCTCGTGTCGACGAATCTATTCTGCGGGTGGGATAGAGTAGCCCATGTGCCGTTATCGAGGCTCTAACTGAAGTGCGCGACAATGGCATCAGGTCTTACAAAGTGGTCTGATGACGACTTATGTGAACTTACGGACGAGATACTTGGTGCACACCCCATCTCACGCAACGTAAACGGCGACATGTTACGCCGTAGCGGCTGATTCAAGTACGCGCGGGTTAGTGTAGCCTTGTAGCGAACAGTTCGTACAACTCGTCCAGCTCCGCCCTTCCTTATTCAAGAGAGAGAGAGAGTGGCTACCTGTCAATGGCTTCATCGGCCGTTCGCTTCGATTCGTTTTTCATTTTCAGTCAGTTCGGCATCCACATTTTGACCGCTATTAACTCACCAATTTGATCTGGGTTGTTGCTTCAAGTTGGGTAAAACAGTATGAGGTTACTGGAAATGAGCCACTTTGTTACAAATGCTAGTTTCTTCTAGTAGGAGAAGCTTTATTGATGATGACCAATAATGTCGAATAAGCAAATCGTTCCTGGAGTTGCTTAGTTGAGGCAATCTGTCGTTTGGCCCTTGAATTTGCTGGCAAGATTCAAAGTTCCAATGTCGTAGGTTTTTTGTGGATAACGTCCTCGTGTTATGAATTTGTCGGGAATAGTGAGACTTAGTTTCTTGTAGCACGGCTGAAATACAAACCAATTGAGAGTAAGCGATGGAAAATCACACAATGAATTCCGGAAAGCTAACCGTTCAATCGAAACCTGGAAGTGTTCTTCACAGCTCCTAATCCGCGTGATTTTTATCCCAAATTTCTAAAAAAATCTCGAAGCTTCTAAACACTCCCCCCCTCGCCCACCCTCTCCTGTAAACTGAAGAGAGAGAATTGTCCCACAGTCCGGTAAGCTGTGTGAACAAAAGGGATATATCGAAATAGTGATGCGGCTGGTAAGCACAACGCGGTGTAAGGATTTCAGACAAAAGGGATCTTGTCATTGTTTATTTACCACTTAATCTCCCGTTTACCTTGTGTAGAGGTCGATCGAATGTGTTCGAATAGGCTAGAAGTAAGCCTGAAATTTAGCTTTTCAGTTCATGTGAGTAAGGTGATAAATTGAAGAAAGAGTGGCAAGGTAGTGGAGAATACTGTGGGGCCCTTATAAGCTGTAAATGTCGTTTTTAGGCTGAGGAATGTTGCAGGCAATTGCTGAATAATAAAGAGTGCATAATAAATTCTGGCACCAGACTCGCTTAACATATTCATTATCCCCGACCTGAAAACAACTTGTTCCTGATTTCTTGCTTGAATTTCAAGGAGAATCTCAATTAACACTTCGCGATGACGAATTCGCGCGTTTTGGGTTTTTGCGCCACTTGGGACCAGGGTCGGTCCTATCGTTGTTACTTTTCTGAAAATTTTTACGACCCCCTCCCCCAAGGTGGACTTGGTACGACCCCCTTTTCGACCCTCGACCACCATATTCCTCTCTATAGTATTTAATTCTGGTACCACTCAACCCACCAAACTCCGCCCACTTTTTCCTCCAAAAATCCGTCGTCCACTCTGAAACGGTAAATATCTCCGAAAATTTCCTTTTGCTTCCACCATTTTATAAACGGCAAATTTTTATCCTGCGCGCCCTCCACTCGCCCAGCCTACTACCCACGAAATCTTAGTTTCACCTCAATCCCACACGTGATTTCGAGCGACTAAAGTGGGTACGACCCCCCCTCCTACAAACTCAACCAGGTACGACCCCCCCCCCGTTGTACTCGTAACAACGTAGGGTTGACCCTGCTTGGACCGGAGCATTTGAAGGCCGCCGCGCCCCGCACATCACCGCAGAATTCCACTGAATGTTTATGCTGTAAATACGCAACACTCAGATCGATCAAGTGTTTTCAATGATATTCGTGTGTCTAACTCAACGGGAGTTACAGTAATGGAAGTTCGACCGAAATGACGTGTTAAGGCCATGAAAGAGGCAAATTTCACTTACTTTCCCCTTTAGTGGTTCCAAAATTAATTTAGACGTGGTTGTTTCAGTAAAAACACATATCTTTTCCATACGAATAGGTTTGTATTCGCTTCTGTTATTCCTTTTTATCAACATGTTTACGTTATTGAAAAGAAAACGAGGAATGAACTGAACAGACATATCCGTAAGGTCTGGAAAACTCTGCCAAACTAAAGAATATTTGGCCTTTCTGTGAGCCATGTGGTTTTAAGTATGCTAATGTATGGCCTATAGAATGAGTACAAAGACCTTAGGAATAAGTCGCACAAGCGCAAGAAAAAGGGATGATGCTTGGGTGGGACGCGTTACCGCGTCACAATGTCCCACGAGGTGTGCAAAGTGGGACGCGTTACCGCGTCACGCTGTCGTCGACGTGTTGAGGAATTTTGTTGGAATCCTACTATTTACTAATACTATTTATGATTGGCTAAGTGGGAATGGTGATGTGTGTATGTGTGTTTGACCGGATCTTCGTAGCGCACGTCCCTGTAATGGCGCGTTAGTTCTTACACATTTTATAGAGGGTGGGGCGTAGACACAGATGATGGATGATAGAATTTGATATATAATGATATATTAGAATGTCCGCAAACTAATGCAGGTTTTTGACCTCCGTTTTCAAAGCAATATATCTCACTAGGGAAGGATGAAGGGTCGAAGTGGCCATATGAAATGAGACAAGTATCATGGTATGTGGTTTCGGACGCTGATCTCGAATCTTCTTCCCAAATCTGCCAAACGATTCGCTGAACGGAGTTACGGAGGTTTTTTGTTCCCTCACACAGTTTAACACAGTGAGAAATCGGCCTCAGCAGCAGCGGCTCGTGAACGAAGCAGTGAGCCTCTACGATCGTGTGCTGGTGGCCTGGTGGGCTTGGGATTTCGGGGTCAGTGGTTCGGATCCGGCAAGTGTTCTCGCTTTTGCATTTTTGTGATTGCCTATTTGGCAGTAGTGAAACGTGATTCCTTCATCATTGGTCAGCCCTACTTGCTTTTGGATGAGTTTGAGGTCGATAACTTCGAAATTTTTCCTAACTTGCATGCCACTACATAAGGTTAAGGCGCGCCAGTATACGGAGCGCGCGCTTCAGCCGTTTTTGAGTGAACGAATGTGAGATCTGTGTTCAGTAAGTCCAATAACTCCTGGGGCAATTTCTAGAAAAATTCGAGATTTTGAATTAACTTCAAAAAAAGTGGGCGAGTCACTCATTGATGCTACATATCCATAGCCGGTAGTTCCAGGGTTGACCTATTTTGGACGACGGCGACCCTTTAAATTTGAAAAATAATAAAATGTGGGTGTTGAAATCATGCGAACAGAAAACCAGACACTGCTTTACACTCTTCAGGAACCAAAAAAGAAACTTATATCGTCTCAAGGCTACATAGGCTTCGATGATAGGCTGATGGATGAATGGATAGATACCCACCCAGCTTATTTCGAAATTTGGTCGAAATCTCAAATTTGGCTACAAACTTGTCCCTAGGGGTATTTTTAATCTCCGGAACACGAATATCACACTTGTTTGCTGCAAAAACGTCTGCCAAGAGTTCTGTGGGCTCCATGTGCAGTCTTTAGTAAGTACCGCCGAAACTGATTAGAAACTCCTCGCAAAGTCTTTGCACGGGTAACTACAGGCAAGCATTGATCGAGTAAGGTAGTTGGGAGCCTTTTCATCATTTTGCAGCGAAGGCAAAAAAGAGAACCCGCCAGGGAATCGATCCTACGACGTCTCGCACGTGAACCCGGACTACTACCGCTGCACTACTTTCCTTCATAACTCCATTCGGAAAATCGTTTGGCAGATTTGGAAAGCAGATTCGAGATCAGCGTCCAAAAACGCATCCACGGTGTAGGTCTCTTTACATATGGCCACTTCGACCAACCATCCGTTCCTGGTCAGGTCAAACTCAACATTTTTAGTGATTCAAAACAGTGTTGGAAACTGCGCATCTTCTTAAAGCAACAATCCAGGAACGAATTCGCGGGTAAGGACCACCTATAATGACGTTGCAGGTGAGAAGTTGGTCAATGGAGAAAGAAAAAGTAGAAAAAAACGTCGGGCAGGGGCTTAGACAGGGACTCCCCCTGCCGTTTAGGGAGACGTGTGTTGGACGAGTTGTCCGAACCTGCCCGTAGTACATGCGCTCCAATTGCAACTGCTGGCAAATAGCCATGCATGCTTGCAAATACATAACTATTTGCCAGCAATCGAAATTGAAGCGCTTCAATTGCGTTCTTATGGAATCGACCTCATACAGCGCGGCGGTCCCGCAACGACCGCTAGTCGAGCAAGCGCTCTGCACAGCTGCTTGGAGGCGGCCCCACCACGGATCGGTGGATCCGCCCCTCTCGAAGGATTTCGACTGCTTCCAACGCCTTTCAGAGGTAAGTTTTGAAGTTTGTGACATTTCCCATGAACTCCAATCAGGCTGAGGCATGTTTCCACCACTTGAAAACCAAATGGTTGAAACCCTGCCTGGACTGTTGCTTTAACACCCTAGTTTCAAGCTTTATGCAAGATTCGCTGGTACCTAGTTCGAATCGCTGGTGCATCGTTCGATTCGCTAGCGATTCGCTCGATTCGCAAAGTATGACGTCGGCCATACGCAGCCTGGGTTACGACGTAGCGGCCAATTCAAATACGCGCGGGCTAGTGTAGCCTTGGAGCAAGCAAGTTCTCTCATTCGTCCGGCTCCACCCCTTCCCTGTTTCAAGGGGTATCCTTGCTTAGAGCTTCATCGACAGTTTTCGATGCTTCTTCATTCCAGTTTGAGTCAAATTGGCAGCCGCAACTCCATTATCGACCCCTAGATGCGATGCTTGTAATACAAACCTAGAGACTTGTCATATAGTCTAACCGTGACGTTCTCTGCCGGCTCATTGTTACAGAGAACTTCTCCCACCACAATTATTGTTTGCACCTTCCCAGGTATTAGAAAGTTCAGGAATCCATAGCAATACGGCATATGAAGCAAAATAACAATTACACACGCTGCTTTCAAGTCCATCTGAAAGCGAAGAGCTCTTCGTGAACATAACAATAAAACGTGGGAGAGAATGAAAATTTTGTTGCTTTTTTCTCACATTTAGTAGGTTTACTTAAAGGCAGGTGGTACGATTAATTGTATGTTGGAGAAAATCGGTCTACTATGAGAGGAGGCTAAACCCCCGAAGGCGCGAAACGGGCCGCTTAACTAACGACGACCTTGCAAGGATGTATCCGTCTCTTCAATGACTTTGTGCCTCTGCCCGCTTTTGATTGGACTGCCTCAGTAGCTGGTCCCACAACGTCAGACTCTAGATCTTTTGACAGAGAAGCAGAGCAATGCGTGCACGATAATGACGGCAACTACATATCTTTTCGTTGTAGTGCAATGATCGATCACGAATGTGCTAGAAAAGGATCAGTGTGTTTGCGGGTCCTGTACAGGGCTGCATCCCAATGCATGAAAATAATTGGGTCGGTCTCCCATATACAGGGGGGGGCAAAAAAAGAGTCACTTCACTCCACATTCAAAACGGAATTAATTACGCGTCGCGAAACCAAACCAAATGAGCCCAACTGAATATTGAAGAGCACATTCTAATCTATCAAAAAGCTACACAACAGCCTTCTACACCGACGACATCAGAAGATTTTCCCACGGAAACATGGTTCACGGTACGAGCTCAACGAGGTCGTCACAGACCATTACGACGTCGCTGGAACGCTGGCAAAGGCGGTCTTGCACATGCTATGATAAATAATGCTCCAGGCCGGAGCGATTACGGTAAGCCTTGTTGAGCTCGACGGTTACGGCAGATGACGTCATATTCTGAAGACGGTGGGGCAGTGGAGGGCCTGCTTCTGCTTTTGGGGGGACACCTAAGGAATATAAACATTCATCAACAACGGCATCCTGTGCGACGAAAATTTGATGATGTGCGCCATAGCAAGTGACTCTCTTTCTTGCTTCCGAAAAAGTTGCAAACTGAAAATTTTCATAAACGTTGCCGAATTGCGGTTGCGCTTAAAAAAAAACAGAATCCAAAATCACAAAGGTGCAGGGCATATATTCACTTCTCGCGCAACCCCTGCAAAATTTGGAGCGTATGTGTCCAGCGCTATCGCCGGTGAGATAAAGAAGGTAAGGACTATGGGCTCGGAAATGATTATGCTAATCATTTCGTATTTCAGGAATTCCAGGCTTTCTTAAAGCACAACAATCCAGGAACGAATTCGCGGGTAAGGACCACCTATAATGACGTTGCAGGTGAGAAGTTGGTCAATGGAGAAAGAAAAAGTAGAAAAAAACGTCGGGCAGGGGCTTAGACAGGGACTCCCCCTGCCGTTTAGGGAGACGTGTGTTGGACGAGTTGTCCGAACCTGCCCGTAGTACATGCGCTCCAATTGCAACTGCTGGCAAATAGCCATGCATGCTTGCAAATACATAACTATTTGCCAGCAATCGAAATTGAAGCGCTTCAATTGCGTTCTTATGGAATCGACCTCATACAGCGCGGCGGTCCCGCAACGACCGCTAGTCAAGCACGGACTCTGCACAGCGTATGTTGAGCGATCCGCCTCGGTATGGGTGATCCGCCCCCTCCAAGAGGACTTCGACCCCTTCCAGCGCATTTTAGAGGTTCGCGCTTCCGAGAACTTAACAGACATTTCCCTATAACTTCCTAGTTGGGCCTGGGGCATCCGTTTTGACCGCCCAAAGACCTACAGTAGCTTGAAACCCTGCCCTGACTGTTCGCTTTGTGTCTTATCCTATTACCATTGCTCGCTTTGTTGCTGTCGTTGCTGATGTACCCGCCTCTGAGCGCAGATCCTCGCCTGCCGCGGTCGTAGCCAACTCCAGTTGATCTGAAGGGTGAATACCTTTTTGCGATTACAGTTGTGATAGATTTCGAGTGCCGGATCCATTTCAGTAAACCATTTTCTCGACCCATACAGGTAGAACCTCCCTGCTCTGTTGGTTTTAGCCTCGTCCAATGTGTCGAGGAGTGCTGCAAATTGGCAAGTCAAGGCTCATAGGAAAAACTGAATAGCCGACGATATAACTGCTAGTAAGCCTCGTCTATTTATTTATTATTATTTAAATTTATTTTTCTTCCTTTTCCTTACTATACGTAAACTCACACCCTCCCTCCACCCAACGTAACAAAACCCGAATAAAAATTCAGAAATCTAGAAAAAAATTGGGGGCTCTTTGGGAGTTGTGAATTTTGAGGTGAAGAGGGGGGAGGAGAGATGTCATATTATATCATGACTGACAATGGTGGGAGGTGTATGCTGGACTTCCTAGAGCTCCTGGCATCTTTGAAGTTCTAGCGCTTCTCTCATTGCCCATCAACAGATCTCATTCTTATGGCGAAATAATTGCTATTGCTATTCCGCACGTGAACTTGCGATTTCAAAGCAATGTGATGCCCTCTATAGGAAGAAGGACTGCATTTGCAGGAGAGGGGTCATACTGAAAAGAAATGGAACCGTATTTCTGGAACAGGAAGTAGGATCCTGTTAGGGTGTCGGCGTTCATTGAAGAGTAACTAGTAGTTAGTGCGACACACTTTCTACAAACTTCTTTCGGAAATTCGCTCATTTTATCCGTCGCTCTACGCACTCTCCCCCCCACCCGCTGCATCACCCTCCGCCCCCAGCACTTTCAGAAGTTTCACACCTCCCAGCCATCTTCAGAAGTTTCAGAAGGATTGAAATATGTAGATTTGGAGGCGGAGTCGTGAAACATGGCGTGGTGTGTTGTTGACTTTCGAAGAAAGGGGGTCGTTAGAAATTTCTGGAAATGGACCAACGTGACGCGAGGTCTGCTTCGAGATAGCCGTAAACTTTTGAAAAGGCTATTGCATGTGCGATATATAAAAACCTGCACACGTAAAATTCACATTAGAATCGAAAATTTCTGGATCTGAGGCTTGCAAGCATCAGTTTGCTGCGAGCTGACATCAATAGATGAGTGTCTTGCCAGGATCGCTCATTTCTGTCACTCGCACTTAACTTGCAATCAGATTTCGTAATCAAAGGCTCTTAGCTTCTTCTTCTCCCTAGCGTTAGTCCCGCGCAGTCGCAGGGTCCGCTATCAAAGGTTCTTAGCATGAAATAAGGATTTATCTTGCCATCATATGACTCGCGGAAACATTAAACAATAAAAGGATAAAAGGATAAAGCATTTGCCGTTGATCAATCCCTTTTTGGGATGCGGCACGCATTCTACTTCCATTTGTACATTCGTAGTGGCGTTTGAATGCGATGTGGCCTATACAATGACTTGCGGGGGCCAGCCGATGTACAAGTCAGTGTTTTTATCCTCCCAGACAAGTCTGGTACCAATAACCGACCCCGGAGGGATGGAAGGCTTGGTTGGCCCGGGCGACTCACGACCCAGGATTTGATCCCCGGACCGCTCGCGTGGTAAGCGTGCCACTTGCCACTACACCACTTCCTTAAATCAATGCTGTGTAAAAAGTAGAACATAGGATGCTAGACGATTCATGCTGTCTCGCCTTTCATTATTCACCGTTTACGGCCGTAGTTCACCACCTTTAACTCCCAGTCTATGGCACTTTACTACCGTCCCTGCCAGTCTTTCGAAATGAGCTCATAGATGAAACTTCAAGACTCTCTACTACATATGTGCGGATCAGGAGAGCATCTAGATGACAAAGTTAAGTAGCGTGTATCGTTGCTGTCGCACGCAAGGTCCAAAATCACAACATCCAAACCACTGAGTCAACTTTGGAAGAGATCGCAGAGCAAAAACACAAGTGTTCGAGCGGAAAACTGTGGAACCACTTTGAATGCATGTCAGGAATTCAAAAATGAACCGAAGTGAGCAATGCTTATCCATGACGTGAGTGTTACCCCCGTAAATGAGGCTGGCGTTCTGGCCGAGACTCTGAATGCGATGCTCTCGAAGGCTTCCGATACCGTGACTACCGCTGGTTGATTTAGGGGTTTAATGAATAGAAAAGGCACTTCTATTCTCTGGTGGTTGGGTGATGGATTAGTTAGTCGAAGCTCTAAGAGAGATGAGATATTTTGTCGTTTATTCATGCATTGGCGTCCCTCCTTTGGGCTCTAAAGAAGGCGATATCGCCGAAACGTCAGCTAACCAAGTTTATAAATAAACGTTGTGAGCAGCTCAAACAACCTTTATCGTCATAGGATTTTTTGTTCTTGTCATTCTTTCAGTCGTCTTACTCATTAGACAAAAATTTCTTACTCATTATCCAAATTCAAGAAAAAAAAGCAAACTGAAAAAAAACAACAAAAATAACATAAAAGAAAAACATGTGTGAGTATCATTCAGTGCAGTTTTTACCAAAGACGTACCGTAAAACACCCTACTCCAATCAAAGCTTTGGTCGAAAAATATCAAATGTTGCTTTCAAAGCCATGCCTTAACCCTTAGACAACGATTTTTCTAAGATGTTCTATGTTATCGATGCATTTGTGTGCATCTATCACTCTTAGCAACAACTAATCATCTATGGAAATTTGGCTGGCGCACGCCGGATTTGATCCAAGAACTGTGCGCGTGGTGTTTATTACCACTGGATGCGGCACGCATTCTACTTCCATTTGTACATTCGTAGTGGCGTTTGAATGCGATGTGGCCTATACAATGACTTGCGGGGCCAGCCGATGTACAAGTCAGTGTTTTTATCCTCCCAGACAAGTCTGGTACCAATTAACCGACCCCGGAGGGATGGAAGGCTTGGTTGGCCCGGGCGACTCACGACCCAGGATTTGATCCCCGGACCGCTCGCGTGGTAAGCGTGCCACTTGCCACTACACCACTTCCGCCCATAATCTTTGGAATATGAATTGGTAGTTCAACGATTACTCATAAATACGTCTTTTTAATATCCCACTCATGAAACTCCATTCATGGAACTCCATTCATGGAACACAGCAAATCCTGGTAGGACCACACCTTGAAGGATTGCAAGCCGCATTCTGTAGATGCGCTTCGAGTCCCACCGGTTGCTTCTGTTCCAACAAATTTTCGTCAATTCCAACAGTTTCTGAATTTATAACGACATACACTGTCTTTTAAAAAACGAGAAGAGCGTTTGGTGCAGACCATGCACCATAAGTGAAGAGTCCATTTTTGAGAGTCGCACTACATTCAATGTGAAGCGCATTATATAAAAAATCTTTATACTTCTATCAATTTATCTATCCAAAAATTTCGAAAACTGAGCATTTCGATCGATCTTTTTGTAGTGGATCGTTGAGTTCTAAGGATCCGACGTTGGTCATATGCTGTATCGACTTTCCTTCTGCGATGTTGTTCGTAGGAACATCTACTGCTAACATTCCTGTGCAGAACATGGACTGCAATCACACAGTCGGAATGGAAACCAAATATCGTCCACCATCGCGACGACGTCAGACGCTATACCGAATGCTCATATGAAGTGCAATTGCCCGTCGCGATCCAAGGAGGGGGTTGATTCATTCGGCAGATACTTTATCCCTTTCTACATGAGATTTCGAGTGTCTAAAGGTTTTTGAAAGGCATGAAAAATTATTTGGATCAATGACTCGAAGCAGCAGGTGGCGCCATCATTCACGATGCGTCAGCCAGCTAATCCATCAGCCAAGGGGAGCATCAAGCTCATGATCAGCATGCTAGCTGTGAGGTCTGATTGGATGGATAGAGTTCTTTTATTGACTAAAACCTGCCTCCCCTACCCCCCCATCCGCCCCACAATGTTTTAAATGATGTCGTATAACTTCGTATTAATTATTGCTATTGTTCATTTTTATTATCGATAAGTAATTGAAGCACAATCACTTGTCATTTACCCACTTCTATGAAGTATGTAAGTGGACAGCTTGTGGTTAGTGTGGGTGGAGCGGAGGATCAGATTTCAATACTTCCACTTCAAGAAGTTGCAGCTGCATTCATTCGATAGACATATCAGAGGGCGGGGCCAAAATTGTATCGAACAGAAGAAACATTACAAGTAAAAACACATGATATGGATTCTATCGTGCATATAATGAGGCACAACATTTTGACCACTTCTAAAATCTTGAAGAAAAAGTGATCGAGTTCTCGGTTAGACTTTCTTTTTCAAATGCGTTTTCCATGACTTTTTTAGAGACAACCTTCGCACTACAAGGACAGGATTGTTGTAATTGGCAAGTGGAGACTATACGACGAGATCAACTAACTGTCGAGGCTCGCTGTGTCAGTGAACCTATCTCCATCCGATGCAGGGTCGGTGGATGGTGCCAAACGGCGACGCGAGGAATGAACTTACTGTGATTTTGAAACGTCATCCACAATACAATTCATTGTAAAGTCCGAATTGGTTTCGAAAAACCCATGGTTCTGAATGGGTGTGGAATACAGGGCGCGTTCCGAAAATTGTGGTAATCAGAGCCGAGTGCCCTTATGATTCTCGCTTTTTTAACAAAAAAAACGTATGTGCACGGTTCTCATTATATCTACAGCCCCGAACCTAGGAACCCCTCCGATTATGTGTGTGAGGGCGCATTCAATATTAGCACTCCTTTACGTCTTCCATACCCTGGAGTTACCAGAGAATGGTTCATTTTTATCACCAATAAGGCATCGCGAGTGATTTGTTTGAAAAAAGTTGAGCAACACACGATAGTGCTGCTGCTGAGTGGCCTTCGTAGTTTTTCGTTGGTGACTTCTCAGCAGATGCGAGAACTGCTCGATTGCTGAGTCACCGCTTTGACGTCAATATTACAGCGTTGGTGTGGACGAGATGTGCGAAAATTATCCCCGTCTTCATCAGCATTCCCCGTCCTATAGAAATAGCAGCTGCTATGGCTAAATGGTCCACCACAGATCCCGAGTGCTGATTTCATATATGTGTGTGAGAAGACGTCCGCATCAGTTTCCACTGGATTCTCCTTTGTTTGGCTTTTACGCAACGATTGACAAATTGCTTGTGGCAGGGTGGGGACCCTCCCTTTACTTTCGGATTTCAATTTTTTTACGATCCCCTTCCCTTTAATTTGGTCTTGTCATTGACCGACCCCAACCAACCACGACCAGGGTGAATATCGGTCGAGGAAATCCTCGACAGGGGGGTCGTACCTGTTGGGCTGGTCCATGGGGGGTCGTACTCTTGGGGGTCAGTAACAGAAGTGGTATCATGGTGCAGATAGGTAATAGGGTATAGCGCAGCAGAAAATGAAAACATCCGAAAAAAACATGATATTAAATTTTCTTTGCAGGTTCAGTCGCTCCATTCCTCCACCTTCATGAGAAGGGCGTATTTGAAGGCAGTACAAAGAATGAAAGTGCATCCCCGCAAAGAGAGACTGCCACATGTGCGCACGCGCTGCAAAGGCACCTCCTCCGCCTATCACTCGCTCCTTCTCCCTTAATACCTCGCTGAGAATGACGCTGTTGTTAGGGACCCTGTCGGAAAAACGACAACCGTGAAGAAAAAGCGCTGGGCAAATGAAGTTGTTTTTTAGGTTACAGGAATAGCACAACACACTATGTCTACTACAATACAGTTTCGTTCGAAGGTCCCCATCATATAACACCTTTCAATCGATTCTGCAACTGTGAGTGGAGGAGGGATGCATGGCTTATACCAATACCAAATCGGATGATGACGATTGCTCCTATTCTTATTGTTTGCGTTCAAAGATATTGTTCTAGACACATTCCGAGTGTTGCCAACGAGTCACACTTGCAATGGTGAATGAGGGAGCGGATTTCCAGGTGGCCGGATCCGTCCTCGATAGATCCTCGACGCAATTATCTCTTCAACCAAAAAGCTGTAGAAGAAAACTAAACAGACCATCAGGAAGCGCAAACCTTCCGCTTTCCAAAACTATCTTCCCTTTTTCAGGATCTTACAATATAAGAGATATATTGCTCTTGAAGTGGCAAAAACTCGCGTGAAAATTCGGCCTCCTCGACATTTACTCGACGAAATTTGACAGACCCTATCTTTCTGCAAGGAAGGCTTCCAGAGCAATTTCGATGCTTGTTGGAAACGCGAAATCCAGCTCTATCTAACTCTACCTCAAGCTGCTTCAAAGGTTGTGAAATGGAGGAATGCAACCTTTTCATCGAGGGTGTAGATTCGGACGTTTTTTTTTGAAATTTCGGCAAATCTGACCCAGTGACAATCGCGCCGCAGCTGCCGTTGAATCGGCCTTTGATACACTCGGCTGTTTTGATATACTCAAGCAAGAATCAAGATTGAATCGCAACCCCGTGTCTTCAGGATTTCTGTGCGTTTCTGAACGAACCTCGCCTTGAGGTCACACAAAGTTAATGCCTCTTTCCTCGAGTCGATATTTCAGTATGTACACAAAAGTATGCAGCGATGGAAGACGTGCATAGATGACAAGATGAAGCGTCCTTAGCATTATTTTGCAGAATTTTTTTGATTTGTTTTGCAGGATTTATTTTAATTGAATTAATTTGCTCTGTTAGAGGGGGTCGTGCCAGGATCTCGATTTCGGGGGGGGGGTCGTACCTCTGCGACCACGTACTCGACACGATTTTCACCCTGTTTGCGATCCATCGTTGAGAACGCGCGGTTGACCTGCTTGTGGAAGACAGAATACTTTGTGCCTCATTCACAGGTATTTCCTAGCAATATCGGCCGTCTGCGTACAAAGAACAGAATGTGTATTCGCCAGATCTCATGGGAGAATGGGTGTTACTAATGTGGCAGCGTAGTATCTTAGCCTAAAACTGTCGATTGCTCGTTCACAGTAATAAGTGAGATGAAGAAGGTGAGAGACTGCGAAAAGCTTGCGAAAAATTTTCTGATTGCAATAAATTCCATGTTCGGTTTTCTTGGAACCTGGGCATGCGGAATAGTTGTCTATTTCGTCTGGTGGCTAGTTCCACCATAACAACCTGTAGGGCACAGAAGAAATAGGAAAACTGATTGATTGCGATAAAAAACAAAACATACGATGATCGACGAAATAAAAACTACGAGCAGAGTTGCGGAAAAGGGCAAAAAAATACAACCGGTGTGAAAATTTAAGGACAGAATAGGATGACAAGCGACGATACGCATTATTGATGGCTTTGCGAATATCGTTAATGCTCTTGTCAGTGCTTTCTGACTGCCACTGTAAGCAGTTTCTTTCTTGTGTGTGGAGTTCCACAGCGAGCAGTGTTTACTCGCCAGTAACACGTCACGGAAAAGCTAGATTCGTCTTCAAATTTTGCACATATTGATGGCGCGGAAATGTCGAAGGGGCTTGCTAGCTCACGGGAGATATTCGGTGATCTCGCTAAAAGAAATGTTCACCGTAAATCGAAGGAACGATGAATGGCTCAGCACCCGAATCGCCGAAAACGTTAGGCTGGTGTCAGAGTCCGCGATCCGTCGCAGGTTTCGCTGATTTCAGCGATTTTCGCGATTTGCGCGACGGGTCACGGTAATCACAAGTGCCCCATCAATACTGCAAGGTGTTCTCCAATCCGCCGCCACTTCTGCTTGATAGTGATGGCTGAATGACGACTGCCCTCTGAATTGCATGTTTTGAGTTAGTTGAGAGAATTATAGGATAGAATAGGAACGAATCATGAGCATTTCAATGAACTGATAGACATTGAACATGAAACAAGCAGAATCACGAACAGTCGCCTTTCAATCTTCACTGTCAAGCAGAATTCGCAGCATCCAAGCAGGAATTAACACACCTCGCAGAACGTCGGGTATTTTCCAACTCGTATTTCACCGCAGGTTTGCGCAAATCGCTGAAATCGGCGAAACCGGCCGTCGTGTCGAACAATCTATCCTGTGAATAGGGTAGGGTGACCAGCGAGTAGCATTTTTGTGCCGTTTCCGCGGCTCGAAAGTGCACGACAATGGGCTAAGGCCTTACAAAGTGAGCTAATGACTACTATGTGAGCTAATGGACGAGATACCTCGTGCACCCCATGACACGCAACGTGGATTACGGCGTAGCGGCTAATTCAAATACGCGCGGGTTAGTGGAGCCATGGAGCAAGCAAGTTCGACAACTCGTCCAGACACGCCCTCCCTCATTTCAGAAGGAAGAGAGGAAGCCCTTGTTTGGGGGCTTCATAGGCAGTTGGCTTTGCTTCTTTTTTTATTTTCAGTCAACTGGACATCCACAATTTCATTATCGGCCCCCAAAAATTTGGTATGGTGTTCCTGCATTAATGTCCTACAATGAGTGGCTGCAAAACAATAGAGCGACCTTCACAAAAAAAGGAAAACCGTCCTGACAAAGGCTTACCGTGCCGCAAACGCTCGCTTCTGGAAAGTTCGCGTTACGCATTTCGCAGTAACTCGTGCTTTATTGTGTAAATAATTCTTTTTTCTCACTCCATGGTGAACCTCAAGCTGGATAGTGACCAGGGGACTTTCAGTGTTCCGAGCTGGCTCTAATGAGATTTTGAGCTATGATTCTGATTCATATAATCTTCACAGTCATTCGAGCAACATGTGGTTACTGCTGCGCAGCTGTTGATTTGTTTTCGTCAAGCATGAAAACCTTGAGCCAGCTATATGGAAATAAAAAATGTGACATTTATTTATCACGTGCAATGGACATGCGAGCAGGAGTCACGCTGGACGCTACGCAACCGCACGCGGTAGATGATGGTATAGTGCACCACACTGGACTGCATGTTATTAGGCCGCACCAAAGTACATACAATGACCCACGATTCCGAAAAGCCAATTTTTTCTTCAAGTCAACTTCTTCCAAACAATTCTTCCCACAAACACTCACAATTGTCCGCCATCAGTCGGTTTAAATGCCCCTTGCAGAAAGCGACAGGTTCTGAATAGAAGATTTGCCGAATGTTTATTTTTATGTCTTCGTCTTGTTGTGGAAAGATTAACGAACGGGACAGAACCCGTCAGAGCAGGGTCGGTCCTACCGTTGCGACTTTTCGGAAATTTTTTACGACCCCCCTTCCAATCAAAAATTTCACGACCCCCTTCACCACCCTCGCCATCATGGTCGCTGTTTCTATAGTATTTAATTCTGAGACCAGTCGACACACCTAACTCCACCCACTTTTCCCTCCGAAACAGCCGTCGATCGGGAGGGCAAATTTTGGTACTGACCTCTTTTAGCAATACCCCTTTGTGGTAATGAGTTACCATTTAAAACAGGAACTTTCATCCTTGCAAAGCTACAATGCGCGATCTGCAGCAGGCCTACGTAGCTGTAAGCAGTATCGCTCAGAAGACCCCAGTCTCCAAATATGGCCCCCACCTGACAATAATGCATCATGCAGCAACATCGTATGAGAAATCCAGAAGCGTGACTTACTCTGGATCCCGGCCTTTAGCTTACAAGCTTCGGAGTTGGTTGATTGATTTTGAGGTTCCTGGTTCTGTTGGTAGGTTGATCAGCTGTTTTCAGAATTACACTCTGGTTTCGTGTGTTGTTATAACCCTCTCGATGCAAACGAAGCATCCAGCCAAATCGCTGATGACCCAGAACCTCTTTCCCCGAACACAGTCCTTCTAAGCCTTCTCTCTTTTTCCATACCGTCAATGAAGGGCCTTTCTGCTCAAGCCAACTTTTCTCCACAAGTTGAGTAATTCGCGAACTGATCTATCCGTAAGAGTCCCAAAAGGTCAGCGAATGTCAGCAATTTCGTTATTGTCTGAATTTTGAACACAATAACTTCTGAAGCATCTCTCCAGTATGCTGAATTATTCCATTCGTGATTTTTTGTTTGACGTTCGAATGTTTATCGATTATATCTGCCGTATTTCCGTAAAGTTGGGAGGGATATGACACCATCAACTGCTGCTCGTTTCGCGAAAGACGACGTCGACCACGAGACGAAATGGTGGCAGGAGTATCCGAGAACGTGAGTCAAATTGCACCATTATTATGTAATTATGCAGTAATGCATTATTCACTAGGTAAAAAGCGTCAAAGATATTTCCTGCACGCTTGCTTGCCCTAGCACACTACGAGACGCGCAATCATCGATTTTCGCGATTTGCGCGATTTGCGCGATTTGCGCGAAACCTGCGATGGATCACAGGAGTTGGAAGTGCCCGATGAATACTGCGAGGTGTTGTTTAATCCTGCTGCGAATTCTGCTTGACAGTGAAGATTGAAAGACGACTGTTCGTGATTCTACTTGTTTCATGTTCAATGTCTATCAGTTCATTGAAATGCTCATGATTCGTTCCTATTCTATCCTATAATTCTAGATTCTATAATATCAAACAAGTGGAATCATGAGGGCAGTCGTCATTCAGCCATCACTATCAAGCAGAAGTGGCGGCAGGCATTGGAGAACACCTTGCAGTATTGATGGGCACTTGTGATTTCCGTGACCCGTCGCGCAAATCGCAAATCGCGAAATCAGCGAAACCTGCGACGGATCGCGGACTCTGACACCAGCCTAAGCGTTTTCGGCGATTCAGGTGCTGAGCCATTCATCGACTCCTTCGATTTACGGTGAACATTTCTTTTAGCGAAATCACCGAATATCTCACGTGAGCTAGCAAGCCCCTTCGACATTTCCGCGCCATCAATATGTGCAAAATTTGAGGACGAACGTAGCTTTTCCGTGACGTGTTACTGGCGAGTAACATAACTCTATGGAACCTAACCACACATAGAAAGAGCTGCTACAGGCAGTACAGAAAGCAATTAACAGGAACCGTTAAACGGTCCACAAAGCTATCAATAAGTTATCTACTTCATCTATCTCGTCCTTAAGTTTTGCACACCAGTGTATTTTTGCCCTCATATTACTTTTTCCGCAACTCTGCGTGTAATGTCGTGTTCATCGTATTTTTATTTTTTTTCGCAATGAAAAGTTTTATTTCTTCTGTGCCCTACAGGTTGTTATGGTGGAACCGCTCCAGAAGAAATAAGTCACCATTGGGCATGCCCTGGTTCCAAGAAAACCGAACATGGAATTTATTGCAATCAGAAGTTTTTCACAGAACTTTTCGCAATCTATCACTTTTTTACCCCACTTATAATTGGAGAACAACGAACAGTTCAGCTAAGACATTACGCCCAGGTTAAGTAACACCATTCCTCCATGATGATCTGAGCGAAACACATTCTGTTCTTGTACCAGACCCGTGTGGTGCTAGAAAGACGCTGCGGAATGAGCACTAAGTATTCTGTTTCCACAAGCAGGGTCAACCGTGCGTTGCACTGTTCTCAACTAGAGGGATCGAAATGGTTGGAGCCCTCAAGCTGATGGTGATTGTGAGCGGTCATGTCAAGGCCAAGATTAAAAGAGGGGGATTCGTGAAAATGTTGAAATTAGTATGATGGAGGGTTCACTCTACCCGCAAGCAAATGCTCCCATTGCGCATACAAAAGATTCAGTGGAATACGATTTTCAGTGGAAGTCGAATGCGCGGCGCATCCCACACATATATGAAATCAGTACTTGGGACCTGTAGTGGACCATTTGGCCATAGCAGCTGCTATTTCTATAGGCCGGGGAATGCTGATGAAGACGGGAGATAATTTTCGCACATCTCGTCCACACCAACGCTGTAATATTGACGTCAAAGCGGTGACTCAGCAATCGAGCAGTTCTCGCATCTGCTGAGAAGTC
>MU870918.1:5334-25873 GCA_036418205.1 Ostertagia ostertagi | reverse complement strand
ATGCTACCCAGGTTTTTTTCCCCGTCGAAAAATGACAGGCCGCAAGGGATTAGCAAAAGAACTACAGTACCGTAACTAGTCAACATTACTAGCAGACCATTTATCACTCACATAGAATGGAAATCACATATTCTATTTGTTTTGGGATCATTGTAGCTGTTCCCAAAGCACGAGATAATGAACAGACGGTATTCATTTATTTGTCAACTAACCAGACAATTAATTCGTTCAGTTTTTTTTGGGACGGTATTAGATTGGAGTTTTAGACTTGAACTGGAAAACGCTCTATTGAACTACAAAAAAAAATAACTCACGGTAGGGTTTTTTATCAAGTGCATGAAACCCCACATTACAGTAATTGCCGTTGTTTCGTGACCAGCAATCCATAAGTCAAAAACATCGTACAGTAGCTCGTCTTCTCTGAACCGGATTCCATTAATTGCTGACGGTTATTTTTCCCCAAAATCGGTCTTGCTCCCCGGCGATCGCCGGGTCTTGGTAAGGTCCCTACCTACCTAGATCACTCCAGCTTCGCCGCAAAAGTTGAGCGGTTAGGGCGCTAACCTTTACGGGCGCGAACGGCGTGATCTCTCGCGTGTTTTGTCTTCTTTGACCGCCCTGCCTCGCCATCGTTCCACATCCGACCTTTTTGAAGGTTAAGGCCTTAATTTCAGCGATCCCAAAGATTTCTCTAGCTTTCCTTTCCACTTTCAGGCCGTCCCGCAGCTCAGTCATCACTACGAAGCGCTCTTATCACCGGTTTATCCCGGGGCTTGCCTTTAACTAAAACATCGTAACCACTGCCTTCATGGAAGAAGCTGCTACCAGCCAAAGCCGAGTTTTTGAACCGAGCGACAAGGTATATATGATATCACTACTTGTATGCTTGCGTAGGATGTCGACCTTCTCTTCGATCTTTTTCCATCTTTATCAGAAAAGCGTCAACAAAATCATCACCGTCTCCATGTAGAGAATGCCTGCCGGATGCGATGTCTTCCTTTCTGTAACAAAGGAGAACCAATCAGACCATTTGAATCGTACTTGTTCTGACTATAGTAATAGGTAAACACACCTCTGATCTAGTCTTTTCTGAAGAAACTCCACAAGTTTTTCTTGAGGTTCGATGAGCTTTCTCCACTTGTACTTAAGTATTGGTAAGTTGAGCGTCCACTTTTCCAGCGACATACCAAAAGCTGTCAATCCCATAATTTCTTTATCCACCAGATGTTTCACTTCGAAAAATTCGGCAGTACTCTCCTGAAAGTATCTCTTGAAAATGTCTTCAAAACGAATGGCGAGGGGTGAAAGGGGTGGCGTCAGGAGGGAGGAGGATGTTCGAGGTTCGGATTCGGCTAGAGCCAATAATGCTTTACTTCCTTCACGTGTTGTGTAACAGGCAGCAGACTGTGCTAGAAGGGAACTTGTCTTCCACTTCAGCGCTTCCTCTGCAGCTCACTCTGTAGGCTACATATTCATTTAAATGTCCCTACGATCTCACATGTAAGCCGAATGATTGGTGCCGTGTTAGAACACTTGGGTGCGGGGGGGGGGGGGGAGGAAAGGGGAAGGGGAAGGAAATGACAAAGGCGACAAAGGCATCAATATGCGGAATGGATCAGGAGGGAAGGGTGAGCCTCGGGGAGAGTGAGAATGGCTTACTCATCCGCTCCCCTAGTGCCAGTTAAAATTTGAACAGGGCGGGACAGGAGCTAATTGCTGGGCGTCCTTGGCTCTCCGCATCCTCCTCCCACTAAGTACTCAGCGCCATTGGCACATTGCATTGACCACTTTCCGTTTTTCTTCAGTAACTAACGATATACGAAAGACGAACGTGTATCGTCGGTGAGTCGAATCTCGAATCGAATGCTGAACCCAAACACCCATCCATGCTTCCGGTATCACTTAGTTGGCAGTTGAGCTGTATAAGAAGACAAAAACAGGCTTGTTCATTGAGCGCCTCACCCTCACTGTTCAGGCTGAATCGCATTCAAATTCCACAACGACTCTGAGTAGAGAAAGAATGCGTGGTGCATCTCAGAATAGGATAGATCAAGCCATGCTTCGTTCTTTCTATTCGCTCATTTGAAGACACCTTATTTTGATGCGAGGTATGAATAAATTGTTTCAGCGGCTGATCGATACTTTTCGAATGAGAGCCATGCTTTCGAATTCCATTCATCTATGTCGAGAAATTAGAATGAGTAGTAGTATACCCATGTGACAAATTGTTATTAGAATAGTCACTTTTGCTGCATTTATCTCTTCAGAAAAATCTTGTATCAAATAATGAACCAGCGCCAAATAAATGAAGCGTATCCGTGTACCCTGAATGGTGTTTGATACAGAGTACCGGGAGTTGATCAACAGGCGCGCGCTTTCCTACTTTCGTAATTTCCACATAGTTCTGGCCTTTTTTACTTGACAGCTCACAGGAGCAATCCAAACGCGAAAAATCCGCAAAGAGGTTGAAAATCTCAGCAAAAATACCTGAATCTTTTTATTTATTTATTTCCTATTACCCCTTTCGAAGATTCTTCGTCATACAAACTACAACCTCCTTATTCCTCCTCCTCCTTCCACCAATCCGAGGGCCATCAGGACCTCAATGTTGAGCTTCTGTGATCTTTCTGTTTTCCGATTTTTCGAGTGGTAAACGTACTTTCGTGAAACGTTCAGAAAAGATGATTCGATTGATGACGCTGCCAATAAGGACATCGAAAAATTCTCCGGCATTTATCTTCGTCTCTCCATCCACCATAGTTTCTTCCAGTTTGGCGAAACTAAACTTCCAAACTAGAAAATTTCTACCACTTCTTTCAGAATAATCGAAAAATGCACTAACTTGTACTGAACCTCGTCCATGATTCTCTCCTCCATGATGCTGTTCTTCAGTGCAAAATCGCGTAGGGTTCGTAAAAGTGAAACGACGATGATCAGCCCAAAAATCGCCGCTCGAGAATACCGTACCTCGTCCTTCTGCAAGCCTTACTAATGAAGTAAACGATGGTTGAAACTAAATCGAATAACAATGTTATATGAAAAGTATAAATACATACCAAAATAAAAAATAGTAAAAATGTAGCAAAAACATGTATTCAAAAAATTTATTGAAATATTTAATAACTTGTATAAAAAACATAAAAAATACAATAATAAATTGGTGTACCTCGCTTCACGTCAAGAGCATACGGTGTGTATCGGTCCACATAAGCGGCGCCGTTGACGACGATCATTTCTCTCTTTAGCTGTCTCGAAGTCCAAAATATGAACTGTTGGTATTGGTCCGAACCAGAATGTGATGACGTTACCGTACTCCTTAACGATAACACGATTTGTTACTAGCCTCCTGTTGCCTTTTTCCATCTTCCCTTTGACCCAGAAATTGAACTTCTCCACTCCTCAATCTTCACTGTGGCAGCATAGCTGTGACAAAAAGTTCTCTTTCAATTCCCAACCTCTGACTCTTTACTTCAGCGCTCCCAGCTAGGATCAATGAAGTCGAATTTAGCCTACAGGAGATCGTATTTCAAATTTTTTTGTATTGTTGTGGAGGTGCTTAGGGGGTCGTATTTTAGAATAGGAGACCTATTTAAAGTTTTCAGCTATTACAACTGTGGTGGGAAGGTCCAATTTAAGAATCTCAGAGGTGTCATGGTGATGGCATTCGGGAGGTCGTGGTGTGTGAATTAGAGGGGGTGGGGCTTTTGAGGTTTTTCCTAACAATTTCGCAGCAAGTGACCCATTTCAAAAGTTATATAAATTTTGGGCGGAGTTGCAGTGTGCCAACTGGTCTCAACATTAACTACTGGAAGCTGTAGCTATGGTAGTAAAGAGCGGTGCTAGGAGCGGGGACGGGGCTCACATGGGGGACAAAGGGCTTACGCACTACTTGAACTTTCTTCTCTGGCCCTACCACGAATGGTGAACAGCAGAGACGATTAGAGAATGCGCCTAGATCGGCTCTAAATCTCAACAAGGTGGGAGACCAAGACTGAGTCTTCTAGGGAGGAAGGGTTCCGAGGTGGGTGAGCCAACTACAGGCAAAAGTTTGAATGTGTGGGTTATTGTGGTCATGAGCCAGCTGATAAGGCGAGAGAGCCAGACGAGAGGGTGAATTGAGGCAGCTTACAGGACCGAGTTCAAGTAGTCCGTCGACCGGGGCCAAGGCGCGGGAATCCTGTCGGGTCCTGATGAATTTTGAGTCAGCACAAGGCCACGATTGTGGCCACTCTCAAATACACTGGACTGCGCAACGAGTTGTTGGATTTGCTATTTCTCTATATCAGTTACATTCTCTATATCGTGCTCGCAGATGGAAGAAGAACGTATTTTATTACCTGATTTGGCTATATCTGGTTAATCTAATAAACTTAATCATTATAAATTTTGAACAGATCAACATACCTTCTGCCATTCTTTCATCAGCTCAACGATGCCTCCATATTTGATGTTTCCGATGATTATATGGTGGAGGTTTCCTATCAGTGGTAGAGGAAACGGCCCTTAAATGTGAGTGTATGTAGAATGTTATAAAACTTGGTTGATGAAAGGATGAAAACAAGAAAACACAAGAGAATCGATTCTGATCGCAAGGGCTCACAGAGGTGCCTGAATAATTGGAAAAGATTGAAAAATTAAGTTCACAGTTGATGAAGTGAATAACCAACTACCGGCAATATTTACCCTTTGCTGCCTCCTTTTTTGGGAAAAGAGCTGAATTTTATCGGAATTTGCATTGCGGCAGCTTTGGCTAGAAATTTGCTCTCGAAACTGACCTAATGGGCAGAAAACGAACATCGCATTTGTCTAGCGAAAGACGCCTTGCAACCGTGCCTCTGGAATCGGCGCCAGTAGGCGCTGAGTGAGCAGACTCTCCGAAAGTTCACCCCCTGATGACTCTAGCGCCGAACGAATGCGATATTCGTATTCTACGCGGTCCTCGAGAGCAAATTTCAAGACAAATTCATGTCCTAAGAGAAATTTCGAAAAAAATTCAGCTAAAACTTCCAAAAGTGGAGCAATACATGGTAAACAGTGAACCGCATACTGAATTAGATTTGGCTTATCCGGTGCCACACATACTACGACCTTCGATAAATGTCGCAGTGTCCCCTAGCCGGGTTCTGAAAACCGTACTTTCAACGGTAAAGATGAAATTTAGAAGTAAGGTAGAATGCGTGTCTTGGATTAAGAAAAAAACCATGAGACAGAATACGAGCCAGATCGACTGTAGGTAACGCCTCTCGCTCTTGATTTTCACACTGAGCAGATTCTCGATCGTGTAGCCCTCTCCAAGCCTGAACGCTCCTCTGCATCTGAAACGCTGGATCCGTATAGAGTCGAGATCAGATACGCAGTAGATGGTGGACGGCAGCAGCAGCCGGAGCGAGGTACGCCTACCAGTCACTATGAACTGCTTTGTATCGCAGTGGACAATTGCACCTCTGCCCACAGCTAGGTTCGCCGCCCTCTACTACTGGTGTATTCCTTCCCACCTAGACTATGTCGTCAGTCTCTTTAACCCTGGAGACGTAGCCATTATAGTTACCACGTTGACATGTGCAACCCAACTCTCTTTACTCCTTTAAAGAGAAAGAAACATTCCGATAAACAATTTCTGAAAGCGACGTCTCATAATCCGCACACGGTTCTCAAAAAATGACATACTCGAAAGAAAAAATTCGAAATCCAGTACATTAGTCTCGAACACATACCTACCTGGCTGGATATGACGAAAACCGCGTACATCATCAATACAAAGGTATATCAGTACACAACCAACGCCCAAAAGCACCAACATCAGCCGTCTAAATTTTCTAAGAGTAAAAATGGGGAACGAATGAGGTCATAAGAGGTTTCTGGAGAAAATAGTTGTTTTCTGAATTAGAGTGCTTGAATTCACTGGTAGGACAAGACCTAACACCCTTGTCGAAAACGAAACGGCACGGAATAATACAGAAAACATTGGCAACGTGTTTTCTACGGAGCATTCACCACCCAGTTGTTTTTCTCCTTCTGAGTTGTTATCGACACTTAGGGTCCATTTCAAACCGGAACTTTGAGAGTAAAGTTTCTCTGTCAGATGATAAAATCAAATAATTGTTCTATCTAGCCTATACAGCCTATACAGCTGATTCAATTCAAGGACAATCTTGAAGGCTTTTTCAAATTTTGATTTCAAGTACAAGATACACTGAAAATCGCCCATTCGAATGAAAGCGAAGAGCGGGTTCGGCCAGCCATTTTTAGGGGGGCGAAGGTTCGTAGTTCAGTACTTCAAAAGTACGCTTTCTAATCTATATAAATAGCCCCAAAAAAAATCGCTTAAGTGATGTATGTCTTTTACCGAGAACAACGCAGATCAATTGAGGGGGTAAAAGCAATCGATAATGAGTTTGTGGATTCTAAATTCACCAAAAATGAAAAAAAAACCGAAGCAAGCTGCCGATCAGCAAGTATTTCCTTTTTCTCCCAAAATGGAGGACGGGGCGACGAGTGTCCGAATTCGCTTGCTCCATAGCTCCACTAACCCGCCTGTATTTGAATCAGCTGCTGCGCCCATACCAAGCAGTTGGCCTCAACAACTGTCCCTATCGTGTTCTCCATCTGCTGGCGTATCCACGCCGAGGCCATCGTTCTGTTCCTGGTCTTGAATATGTGCATAGTTAGGACGATGCTTCCGCCCTCATCGGACCCACTGTCCGTTCCAAAACCCATCCTTCCAGGCATGGCGACTACATATCGACGAAGTTTGCTTCGGCGTCCGAACAATTATCCGGTTTCGCCGCTTCAGACGGTCAGAATCGATCTCTACGGAAGAGTTCCAGCAGCTTCATTGGTTATATCCAGTGTCAAGAGCCTCTCAGTGCTTGTCCTCCGTAAAGTGAAGGCACTTTGCAAATTGCACTCGGAATGGTCTTCTAGCAGAAAAAAGCTTGCACTTGCGCTGTTCTTAGTCTTCAGGACGTTGAAGTCGCAATCACTGTAGATAACATTACCACACTTCTCAAGGTCATCTTCATTGAATGTGTCCGAGCTATCCGTTAAGGTTGTTGAAGGAGTTGCTGTGACGAACCTTGTCATGCCCTTACCCTCTAAAGCTGGTACGACTGGACCTGCAGCACCAGCTTCCGCTGGTGGTGATATCTCTGCTGCTGTTGAAGTTGCAACAGCTGCTGGGGCTGAGAAGAAGGAGGAGGTCAAGAAGGAGTCTGACAAGGATGTCGGATTGAGTTCTGTTCAAGCCTCCGAAATTGGAATATGAATTATTCGGGTTACGTTTCGGCGCACTCACTTCTTTGGAGCCTGCAAATCGAAGCATATTTTCGGAACAATTCATCATTCAATCGCTCGATCGAAAAATTTTTTTGATCAAGCGCTTGAAGTTGTTGATTCGTTCCCATTCTACCTAATTTCTGACTCGGAGCCGCCAGCAACGTCACTCAACTGCTTGACGTTAAACATGGGACTGCGCCTGCAAACACTTGATGGCAGGGAGCGCTTTCCGCTCCCATTGTGTTGCCTTATGAGTACCATCCTCTATGGATGGTACTACAGCCTTTGAAATCCTTTTTTACTCAATCCTACTGCAAATTCGAAGTCTGCCACTCACAAAGAAAAACCCTTCAACGCTCAATTCAACGCTATCCACTCCGCCGCTATCAACCTACGGTCGCTCACATCCGGAAGCAACCTCCCACCGTCGGGTACCCCCAGGAGGCCCGTCGCGCGGCAAGAAGGCAAAGTCAGCGGACGAGTCGCGCGCGTACTATAGGGATTTCGCGTCAAGTTAAATATGTCCCATTGCACGTCCTACATCGCACATCACGCGCTGCAACTCGTCCGCCGACTCTGCCTTCTTGCCGCGCGACGGGCCTCCTGGGGGTACCTCCCCAGTCAAGACCTTCTCCTTAGGCTCCACAATGATCGAATGTAGTGCTAACAAAAAAGGCGTGATTTTAGCCGTTCGTTCCGCTTGTCCTTTCCATCTTCACGTTCGCATCCCACTATCCGCATCCGCATTTCATGTGGCACGGGTCGCGATCGGAACAGGGTATTTTCGAGCTTTGCAGAGCGAGTGCAGAGTTGCTAAGTGGAACACCAGTTGAAAAAAATGGGAAGAAACCATTAACATGGCCTGAAAAAATTTCGTCCCCAGATGAAGCGAAGGGGCACGTTTGGGGAGAAGACGTATCTGAACGAGTTTCTTGGAGATGCTAGCCATTGGCTTCTCACCATCCACAAAATCAACATCTTACCCAATTAATTTGCCTATGCCTGCCTTGTGCTTTCCTCGGTCGGCGGTTACAGCCTATGCAGCCCCAAATATTAGCCCGGGCGCGTTGTTACGCGCGGTTTCGAGTCACGAGCAGGGCATCACCTCTGGGGTGTCCCAATAGGCCCATCGCGTAGCGAACCGCATAACCTGACGCCTAACCGCTACAGTATGCGCTGCGACTCGTCCTTTGCCGCGTCTGCGTCTCTTCCTTTGCCGCGCGATGGGCCTCTTAGGGGACACCCTTCATCTCTGTAGTCGGAGATCCGGCCACACTATTGATGGAGAAGATTCGACCGTCTGGTCCTAACCCGCGCCTTCAAAAGAATAACGGCTAGGATGGCATGGAAACCCATCGGAACAACCTAATTCAGTTTTTTAAAATCTTCAACTCTTCAAAAGTAGCATTCATAGAGCGTCGCTTGTTTACTGAAAATTGATATGTACAACTCTTATTAGTACTTCATAGTACGCATTCGCAAGTAAAGAGTTAAAGAAAACATAGAAACTGCATGGCATAATCAAAAATCGATAATCGATCGGAGATGAGTACGAAATCTGTACATCTTAGAGTTTCAATTAAAAACGATTCCACAAACGACGTATTCTGACAAAATTCAAGAAAGTGTAAAAGCTGATGAATTCACAAGAAGCTTGAAGTCCTTCTGAACAAATGAGACTTCAATATTTGAGAAGTTCCAAAATAATATTGAAATTTTTTGGTCGATGCATCATTCCGATTGGTGTGGTGGTTTTCAAATCTATTGGAGCTTCAGGATCCTCCACGAATGTCGTAGCGTGAGATCATGTTGGCCAGAATCTAAAAATGGGAATCAGTACCAATACATGAAAAACTCGCCACCCAATAATGAAATTTAGGTTTTCATCGGTAACCCGCCTATACCCGTATTTGATGCTTTTTTTGACTGGATTTTTTGTGGATTGTGAAATTTGCGCGGCTGTGGAAGTCCCGCCCACAACTCAGCATTCTTCTGCAAGTTTTTGGTCGATGCCCATTCCGATTGGCATTGGCGTGCTGCTCCTCAAAACAACAACCCCACATGAGATCGTGTCGAATAATATAATCTATGGGTAGGATATAGTAGCCAGCGAGTATCACAGCTGTGCCGTTGTCGCGGCTCTAAATGCGCGACAATGGCGCTAGGGCCTTACAAAGTGAGCTAATGACGGCTAATGTGAGCTAATGGACGAGATACCTCGCGCACACCCCATGACACGCAACGTGGATTACGACGTAGCGGCTAATTCAAATACGCGTGGTTAGTGGAGCCGTGGAGCAAGCAAGTTCAGACAACTCGTCCGGGCACGCCCATCCCTCATTTCGATGAAGATCGATTGGAGCTGTTTCTTGGGACTTTTATATTATACATAGCTGCTTTAGAATTTTATATTCTGGCCAACTTGGGCATCCGCTAGATATTTGAGAGGATTTCTAAGGGGATAACTGCTATCCCGCTGCAGTGCTATGAGAGCATGGAAGCTCGAGAGAACCGTCGTAAAATCTTCTGTAATTTGTTGTTTGCATTCTCTTTGCACGGTTCAGCAAGTGAAGCGCACGCCCTCGTCAAATTTACTCACGGATGCGCCAGGACAGCTAGGGATATCATGTCGCGATAACTCCATGATTTTGTGAACAGGCTATTGATCTGCTAACTGCTGGTCCTGGTACTCCCCCACCCCCCCCCCCTCTTACACCAGGCCAAGAATTACCTCTTACTTGAGAATTTTCAGACGCGTGCTTGTCTATGATTCATGCAAAAGAGACTGTAATAATTTCCACAAAAAATTTTTATATTCGAGCATTTAGATCAAGGAAAAATGAAAACCTAAGGATTAGAAGGCTCGAAATTAATAGTTTTGAGAACGCGTCCTTCCTCGGTCATTTGAGGCCATGAAGCTGTGTGAATGAGTCCTTTGACAGCCCAATGATCTACGTGGGAAAGAGATCTATACTCTGAGATATGCATGTGATGGGAAAAACTTGATAACGAGCTTCTCGAAAATCCAAATTTGTGCCTTTTCTGACTGTTCACATGACCACTGACTGACTAATTTTTCTGACTATTTCCACTAGTCAAAAAGGCACGGGTCACACTTATTTTCGCATGGCGAATCTAGTAGAGTGAGACTAACCAAGTATATTTCCGCTTTTGCCAGCGTCTCACCGATACACGACCGTTTCCCGATACCGAATGGAATTATTCGTTGTTCTAGAGCTTTTCCTCCTTCCTTCATATCGTCCAGGATCGAACTGAAAATTCATGAGACGTTGTGGGAGATCAAATGGTTGGCCTTGCAAAGATTGCACCAATGAACAAAAGACGAGTAAATCTCTAAACAGGATAGGAACCCATGCTGGAGCGGATATACTGATCGCTTGTGCCGGATTTTTAAACGAAAGCTGAGGAGGAGCAGTGTCAGCTAGGGTAAACCGTGGTATCCGATAGACTCCAAAAACTTTTACGATCCACCACCTACCTTTGTCAACCCCAATTACGACTCCCCTCCCCAGAATCGCAAACTACCGCCATTGCCGGTCCCAAGCCCGGATGAGAAAGGAGGAGGGTTGGCGCGAAGGGCTAGCAACCCTTCCGCTGTAAAAAATTCTTGATGCTACAGAAACGACGAATACATATAATATTGCTGAATTGAGGAGATCGGGTTTCAGCCTTGTGACGGATGCCCCGATTCTGAATTCGGTCTTCTCACCCAAAAACAAAACTTACATTGGCACATGGAACGTTCGTACACTGAACAGAACTGGCAACCTCGCGCAACTACTTCGTGAATTTGACAACTATCGACTCGATATATTGGGAATAAGTGAAGTTCGCTGGAAGGGTAATGGCAGAATAAACAGTGACAACAGAACGATCCTGTATTCCGGCCACGAAGACAAACACGAAGGAGGAGTCGGTTTTGTCCTGAACAAAAAGGCAACCAACGCTCTTAACGGATGGAAACCAATAAATGAAAGGATAATTACAGCTCGATTCGTGACAAGACATACTCGAATTACGATCATACAGGTGTATGCACCAACGGAAGCTGCAGACGAAGAAGTGAAAAATGATTTCTACGAGCAACTCCAAGAAACCATCGATGAATCACCGCGAAGAGATCTGAAGATAATAATTGGAGATTTCAATGCTCAGCTTGGCAATGACAGAAGCGCATTTGAGAAAACGATCGGACCTTTCACATCTGCTGAGCATTTCAGTAACAATGGCGAAAGACTAGCTTCCTTTTGTGATTACAATGAACTCTGCATAGGAAACACATACTTCCAACACAAAAGGATACACAAGAAAACTTGGAGGTCACCTGATGGTGTAACTTTCAATGAAATCGACCATATTTGCATCAGTCGCAGATGGAGAACCTCTCTTCAAGACGCTCGCACATTCAGAGGAGCAGACATAGGTTCAGATCACTATTTGATGAAAGCTGTGATCAAGCTAAAACTGAAACAGCAGACAAAGAAACAGGTCAATCGCACATTCGCTGTGGATAGGTTAAGAGATCCAGCCGTTGCAGACAGGTTCAAGGTTGAATTACGCAATCGTTTCGAACCCCTTAGAGATGTGAGGAATATCGGGAATATTGAAGATGAGTGGAAATTCATGAAAGATAATATCCAAACATGCGCAGAACAAGTGATTGGCCGCAAACGTGGCAAAAGAAAGGAACAGTGGATCCAAGATCGGACATGGCAGAAAATAGATGAACGGAAAGCGTTGAAACTCAAGAGAGACCAAGCCAGAACACAAGAGGAGAAAGAAGAAGCAAGCCGGAAATATATGGAAGTAGATCGTTTTGTCAAGAAGTCTTGTCGTCGTGATAAAAAAGAGTATCTCATACAAAAAGGAATTGAAGCTCAACAAGCAGCAGATCGTGGCGACACGAAAACCCTTTATCGCATTGTGAATGAGCTGACAGGAAGGCCAAATCCATCAAATGTTCCTATTCGAGATAAAAATGGAAAACTTCTGCTAAGTGATGAAGAACAAAACGATAGGTGGCTCGAGCACTTTCAAAACGTGCTAAACCAACCCAGTCCAACAAAGACCTATTGTTTCGATGAGATAGATTCAGCAGAAGAGCTCGACGTGAACACTGGAGACATAACTACTGAAGAAGCTATTTAACACTTCTACTAGAGGCCTTTCGTAGATCAAGAAATTGCTCCGATAATTGGATGTGGTCATGCTAGTGTCGTAGGAATTATGAAAGCGGGTGGTCTGAACTATACTAAATTGAATTGTTTACCGCATTATACTAATCTTTGTTCAATTGCCGGTGTCTGGGATCATTTAGAAGAATGTCCCGAGTAGTGACTTGAGAAATAGTATGAGCATTGGTAGACTGGCTCTTAAATAATAAGTGTAGATTTGTCTCGAATTTTGCGGGATAATTTTGATGGAGGTTCATTTGTTAACGTTTTGTTTGCACTTTCATACCTTTTTTTTGGGAATACGTTGTTTCTTGAATATCTGTACTTATTCGTTTAAGACTTCAATCGCCGTTGATTCGACACGTGTTATCGTTAGAGTAGTAGCAAAGCAGTTTTGATGTTTAGGTAATTTGGGTGAGATCATTTTTTGAGTCAATATCTTTCACTTGCCTGTCTCATGTATTATTAATATTGTCGAACAGTGCATTAGAATACCATCATCCCCTTCTTATCAACTTCATCGATTTCAAGAAGGCATTTGATAGCATCCATCGTGATTCACTGTGGAAAATTCTTAGAATATACGGGATACCATCGCGCTTCATCAGCATCTTCAAGAACTTATACCTGAACTCCTCGTGTTGCGTAAGAACAAATAATGGCCACACAAACTTCTTTGAAATCACCACAGGAGTACGACAGGGATGTATTCTGTCTCCATTGTTGTTCAATATATGTCTGGACTTTATCATGCGAAAAGCGATGAGACGAACAGAAACAGGATTGAGCTGGTCCAACGGGGAACGCTTGTCAGACTTGGATTTTGCGGACGACATTGCGCTTCTTGCGCAAGAAGAACGTGAGCTTCAAGAAGCAACTACGAGCCTGAACAGTGAAGCAACAATGATCGGCTTGCGCATCAGCGCCGAAAAATCGAAAGTCATGAACATTGGCCCCAATGATGTGCAAACGGTCATCAATGTTGATGCAAAACAATTGGAGACTGTGGGAAAATTCACTTATCTTGGAAGTGTAGTTGCTTGTGATGGAGATGCAGAAACAGATGCACGGATACGAATAGCAAAAGCAGCAACTGTATTTCAACGACTTCAGCCAGTATGGGCAATGACTTCCATTTCACACAACATCAAGATACGCCTATACCAATCAATCGTGATTTCCACCGCGTTGTATGCAAGTGAGACATGGAAAATAACTGCTGGACTCGTTAAGAAAATAAATGCCTTTCATCAGCGTTGCCTTCGCCGAATCATGAAAATACGGTATACAGCCCACATCACTAATCAGGAAGTCCTGAGCCGCACAGGTATGAGCAGCCTCCACGTGGTTGTGGCACGGCGCAGACTCCGACTGGCTGGACATATTCTACGTATGCCTCAACATCGTATTCCACGAAGGGCCATGTACTGGATTCCTCCAGGAGCCAGAAGAGCAAGAGGCCGTCCCAGAAACACGTGGAGACGAACATTCGATAATGATCTAAAGATCATGGATGTTTCTAGGGACGAAGGTGAAATACTTGCGCAAAATCGTCAGCAATGGAAAGAATTCGTCGCCACGTTCGCTCATACAACGCACGGAGATACTAAATCACAGTAGTAATTCCCTAAATCGCATATAGTTCCTCATCTGGGTCGGTTTGCGGAAGTTGATACTGATGCCAGCGCCCATCTTCTGATGTCACTGGAGCACCTCACTCACTTTCCTAGCAAAAATATGCATTTGGAGGTAACTTTAGCGGTCCATTGGAAGCTCTGATGACAAGACTGCCATCCTCGTTCAAAATGATAGTTCCTGAAATATACTTCTATTTTATTTGGAAGTTACCTTGATGGGATCTTTGAAGTATTTCTCTTCACTCATGATCAGTGACAGTTCAGCAGCGATGGCGGTGCCTTTAGGAACGAAGTATCCTCCAACCTTTCGGCCCTCATTGGTACGACGCCACAGATTCAAATTCAATATAGACGCCACTCTTTGGATTTCCTGAACAAATCGAATAACACAATGCAATGTAAAGGAAGACTTGCTCAAACAGCGAACTCTATTCGAGGAGGATTCCACGATAAGAATGAAGCTCATAGAAGAGAGAAATTGCCTAGTGGGAGACAGGCGGACCTCCTGAGGGTGCGACCGACGCGCAATTGGGCAGATTTGACCTTCGGCGATCTAGCATGGCTCACTCTTGGCGCAGTTGGCGCGGTACGCCCACCGACATAGCAGAGAGAGCGTTAGCGATGAGAGTCGCATCAATGCGGAAATCAACGGGCAAGGAAGGGGTCCCATTTCTCGGGTTCTGGGCCGTTTCTCATGGTTTTTCCTTCTTTCACTTATCACTGTTGATTTGAAATGGGTTGCCTTCTCAGTGTATCTGCCTTTCATTGTCCTGTACCCTTTATGTACAGATCTATATTCTTCTTCTTCTCCCTAGCGTTAGTCCCGCGCAGTCGCAGGGTCCGCTGTTTTTGTCAGTCGTCGCCACTTTGCTCTTTTCAGCATCTTCTGTGACTTTCCGACCTGTCAACCTGGGCCTGACGCTGGTACTAGAACCATTTTTGCAATTTTTGCAAGGCATGGTTTCGAGCCTCGGCAGGGATCGAACTCGCGGTTTTCGGAGGTGCAGACATGAGTCTAACCTCTTAACCACTCGGCTATCCCTGCCTCTATTTACAGATCTATCATCATTACAAATGGGCTTGTCCGTGCTACACGCATTAAGACGGAAACGGTAAGGAGAAAAGGAAGGCAAATGAAGTGCTCAACCTTGGAACGCTCGAAAAATAATTATCATTGAGACTAGACGAATGTGAATAATTTCCTATAGAGATCCACTTCGGGATAAAAGAAGCTTACCAGTACGGTCCAGTTCAGGTAAGGAGTATGGTTCCTTTGTCGGATAAAGAAACAGAACGGTTGCCACCGGTGACCACATTCAACTCAGCTCGAATCTTCTCTATGACCTGGAATCGAGTATGTTTGCATCAACTAATTGTCGCTCTCTCCCTATGTATAGCCCATGCTTTTTCAAGTTTTGTGTACGAATTTCAGAGAACGACTGATTCTAAAAAAAACTCCTTTAACATTGGACCAACCTTATTTGTAGACAAAATCAGTGCAGGTAGGAAAATCTGTATTCTTCAATCGATTTCAGAAACATTGAAACTTTCAGGCTAGCACGTACCAACACGTGAAGACATCATGGCACCATACAGTATCACACCTCGCAGGACATTTGGGACAGCGCGATACTTTTCGGTACCACGCCATGTTCCTTATTTTTTCCTCATGCAGGAATTCATTCTTCAGGATAAATAATCGAAAAAACGCTCACAGAGGGGTTCTTTATCAAGTGCATGAGTCCCCACAATACTGTAATCGCCGTTGTTTCTTGACCAGCAATCCATAAGTCGAAAACATCGTACAGTAGCTCGTCTTCCCTGAATTTCATTCTATTATTTTCTAATGGTCTTTGGGAATTTTGTGTACCGCTTCGATCATTCATTGAATATGTATGTTAGCTCGCGCATGCTGGAAAAGCAGTCCTTACAAGTGGCGTAGCCACTATACGCATACTGAACAGCTTAGATTTTGGACCGAGTCTCGCCTAGACCGACCAATCCCGCCACACTTCTGGGTTTGCTCACTTGAACTTGGCTTCCGGACAGAAACACTTATCTGTACCCCGGCGGACGCTACCTTCTCGATGTCCATTCATAAATTCACACGGACGTAGTGTGTAGTCAAATGGCGCCACTTGCTACGCGCAAGCCGGGGGTCAAATCTCTCACTGAATTTCGCCTATGTAGACTAACCCTTTCTTCCCTCCGGAGTTGATGGAATGATACGGATAAAAACAGTGACTGAAAACTTGCAAGGCATATAGCCAGATTATTCAAAACCCCGACCTTGGTTCTGATTTGAAGTAGAATGCGTGGCGAATCCCAAAAAGGTAACTTTCGCCGCTAAAGGCTTCTTTTATCCTTTCTGTGCAATTCCTATAGACGTGGTGCGCGTTGATTTAATTATAGCGGTTCGCTCTCCTGCTTCTCGAATTTGGGTCCAGAAAAAGCAGCCAAACAAGATGGCTGGGATGGTTTGAGTTGAGTGCGATCTACACACTGCGTACGTGGCACGGGATTCCTCCATGTCCTGCAATACATTACTAACTTGTACGATTGGGTTGGATGTCGTCCTTCTCTTCCGGTCTTTCTCCATTTTTATCAAAAGGCGTCAACAAAATCATTACCATCTCCATCCAGAGAATGCTTACCCGATGCGATATCTTCCTTTCTGCAACAAGAAATTTGTTGATTAATTACTAAATGAGTGCTCATAAAACTATAACAGGTTAGCCAACCTCTGTTGGATCCTTTTCTGAAGAAACTCCAAAAGTTTCTCTTGAGGTTGCGATAAGCTTTCTCCACTTGTTTTTGAATAATGGTAAGTTGAGCGTCCACTTTTCCAGCGACATACCAAAAGGCTGTCACACTCAATATTTCTTTATCCAATGCATGTTTAACTTCGAAGAATTCGGCAGCATTTTCCTGTAAGCATAATTTTGAAATATCCTTCAAAATCACCACTAACACTGAGAAGCACCAAGAAAAATGGGATGAAATGTGCGTCAAACGGTGACATACTCGGCTATAAGGAGCAGAAAAGCGCCGCAACACATGGTGGCGCATGCTGTGAGACCGATGTCAGACTTTGCGAATCGAGTTATTCGCTGTACGCGACGCGACCGCGGACGCTAGCAAGTCTCTGATCGATCTATTCGCAAAGTCTAACATCGGCCCAGGAAACGAAGAACGTCCACCGAGCGGAGCTGTGAGTAATGTATAAGATTGGCACATTATTTCTAAGCCCCTCTGCTATATTGCAGTAAAAATCACAATTTTGTAGCAAATCAAGGTTTAAGATCATCAAACTTCGAAAATACCTTGCAACATAGCATAAACTTCGGGCATTTTGAAAACCCAGTTGTTTCGCTTATCCGTTGATTCTCATAATGAAGACGAGAGTCGTTCAAATTCCCTTTCTAGCCTCTTCTCTAATGACTGTCGGTTAGGGTCTCCCCAACAATTAGATAATCTGGGGGATCAGTCAGAAGATAAGCGCAGGCTACGTTCTCTCAACCCACTGTAAACCGGTGGTTCACTGGATTCCTTTTTCACTTGAAGGTGATCCATACACTAACCACACCGTTATTATCTCTGTGTTTCACCTGATACGACTGAAAAGGGAACTAGATAGACTATCCACTATTTGCCAGCCTCCATCACCCCACTCCCCCCCCCCCTCCAAAAGCCACTTCAGACAATGGTCAACCGTGCCCTCCACTATTCGAACGAGGGGTTACATTTGTGGTTGATTTTCGGAAGTGGGGGTCTCATTCAAAGGTTGAGAGGGCTTCCCTCCTCCCCCGCTAGACGCCACTGTGGCGAGGGTGGTGGCAGGGTCAACCGTCCGTTCGAACTGTTCGAACGAAGGGGTCGCATTTTGGTCGGAAGGGGGTCGCAATTTCGAGGACTGCCAGCCACAGGCGCGTGCGTGGCGTATCCGAGGGCAAGAATTGCTTGTGCAGACCGCATTAGATTCGATTTATTATGCACAGAGAGACAGTTTTAGGCAAATTACGGTGTTTTCCTTGAGGAATAAAGAACAGTTGAATGCATCCCTATGAAAGGTTTGACTTCTCGGGGCTGAAATTAAAGTTCTTCGGGACCTAATTTTCTGAGGACGATTCTTCCAGACAACGGTAAAACACATAAGAAAGCAGAAATCTCGTAGTCTTCAAAAATGTCTTCGCCCCTCCCCAACAAGTTCTTTGAAGGAAGTTATTATTGCTGAAAGCTCAAAAACTCGCATGTGCTGCTCAAAAACCTATGGGAACAAAATGTTCGAACGTGTGATTTTCTCGAAAAATGAACTTTGAAAAACGGTTTGGTGCTTGTTAGAAAGAGCAAATCCTGTACTTTCACCCCATGAAAAAAGTGCATCACAGAAATGAAAATGAAGTGAGTTATGGTCGCTGAAAGCCCAAAAACTCGCTTTTGCACGAAAAATGTTCGAACGGGACAATTTTTTGAAAAAGGGGACAATCACTAAACTTTTTATACTTTTTGTTAGAGAAATATTTGAAGTTTCTGAAACTTTTACAGATTTCCAAAATGTCGCATACGAAAGATTTTATGGGCCTTCAAAGTTGAAGGTGCGCCTTCTCAGAATTTTGGGTTTTCCACTTCTAACAGAAGTACTTTCCGGAGAGTTAGGCAATCCTTGTAGTTTTCTGAAAGCGCACCTCAGGCACAATCAAAATCTACCTCAACAAGTCAAAAAATACGTCCCAAGAAAGTTATTCCCCTCTAAAATTTTTTCTTCGCCGCGTCCCGTTCTTCCAGCGCCCGGGTGATACCTGCCGCGCTCCAAGGCCGACGCGACGACGCGCAGACGCTTTCTGGCGCAACGGATTCATGTCTAGCACTCTTATTAACAAAAACAGGGGGTCGCAACTGGACCCCCTCGAGAGCTAGGGGGTCGCAAAAATCCCGAAAATGTTCGAACGTGACGGTTGACCCTGGTGGTGGAGGAGGAGGGAGGGTGTCGCGAACTTTCTGAAAAAAGTGCGAAGGTTATGGTTGACCTTGCTTCGAATGGAATGAGCTCAGAATTTTGGCAAGTTTATCACATCTCTGGTAGTATTTTACTGATTTCTGCGAGATTAGATGAGTTCCATAGAAGTTCTCGGATTTTGCGATATTTGGGGGGGGGGGGAATTTCGCAACTTCCAACGAAAAATTGCGACCATTCTAACGAGAAATCCACGACCTTCTAAGCCTTTCGGTTTTTCAACTGGCAAACGTACCTTTGTGAAACGCTCAGAGAGAGGATTCGATTGATGACACTGCCAACGAGAACATCAAAAAATTCTCCCGCATTTATCGTTGCCTTTCCATCCGTCATGCTTTTTTCCAATTCACCAAAGCTGAATTTTTTGATTAAGTTGGACTTTTTTCACAAACAACAAAATGCACCGACTTCTGGTGGAACTCATCCATTACTCTCTGCTCCATGAGGTTCCTCTTCAAGGCAAAATCGCGTAACGTTCGTAAAGAGAAACGACGATGATCAGCCCAAAAATCGCCGCTCGAGAACACCGTACCCCGTCCTTCTGAAGCCTCACTCATAGTAAATTATAGTAAAGCAGAATAAAATAATTTCCGTACCTCGTTTAATATTAAGAACATACGGTGTGTATCGGTCCACATAAGCGGCACCGTTGACGATCATTTCCTCTTTAGCTGTCTCGAAGTCCAGAATATGAACTGTTGGTATTGGTCCAAACCAAAATGTGATGACGTCACCGTATTCCTTAACGATCACAAGCCTTTTTAAAACTCGTCATCCACCAGTTGCTATTTATTCTTGTTTTCTATGACTCAAAGAATGGATTTTTCCGCTCTAGCGGTGATTCTACAAAGTTGGGTTACGGCTACATTTTCCAAGAAAAGTGGGCAACAGCAACAACATCCCTGAGGCTCATTAGGCCGCGTTCATAGTTCGCGACTCCGGAGATTAGGATAGTACGCGACAATGAAAAACATATGTATTGACGGGAGATTAGGATAGTAGTAGAGTAGGAGATTGCGCTGACAAGATTAGATACGTATCGATTGAAATCGCTGGAGAGTAGTAGATTGCGATATTACGATAGTAGGATAGTAGTAGAGTAGGAGTAGGATAGTAGTAGAGTAGGAGATTAGGATAGTAGTAGATTAGGATAGTGCGCTGACAAGATTAGATATGTATTGATCTATTCGCTTGAAGTCGCCCAATCTACTACTCTCCAGCGATTTCAATCGATACGTATCCAATCTTGTCAGCGCAATCTCCTACTCTACTACTATCCTAATATCCTGTCGCCTACTATCCTAATCTCCCGAGTCGCGAACTATGAACGCGGCCTTAGAGGGCTTCTCAAGAGTTGAATACGTGTTCGAATCGCTCATCACCGCAGCGGTAGGCGAAAGTAGTCGATTTTTTTCCAT
>MU870917.1:10189-27415 GCA_036418205.1 Ostertagia ostertagi | reverse complement strand
GCAAGCGTACGGGTCGTACCGAGCTCGCGGCATGGAAATGCAGGCAAAGACAATAAGGCGCTAAGTCCCACACGGGGTTTCACTCAGCACCCGGGGTACCCAAGAATTGTCGTCATAGTCCGAATAGCTCTCACTAGTCTCCATCCTCTCTCGCCTCCACTTGTTTTCCCTCTCCGCGATGCTCAGTGTCTCTTGTATCGCTGTAGGTCTCTTGAACCGCTCCACTCTCTAGAGGAAAGTGCTTCCATCCACAGGGTTTTCGGTCCTCTTGTCCTTTTTCTCAGCATCGGTCCATCTTGCACGTCTACTTTCATTTTCGAGAGAAATAATCATATCAAATTTATCCTGGGACATAAAGGGTATTATAGAGCCTTAGGTGCGGCAATTTGTAGGAATGTATTTTTCTGATGGAAAAAATTAATTGGGGTCATTACGATGGTTAACAGCTAAGCAATAAACATGTAAACTTTTTTTGAAAATGTTGAAAAAAGACTATTAAATAAATGACTTGGCAAAATTCTCGACGATACAAGGACAAATGGTGACCTCAAACCACCAAACGAGAATGGTGTGCGCGCTCTTAGCCATTGATTCACATTCTATTCATTATTTAACCTTGGCAGCGCGGCAGGCTAACCCTTGGCCAGTCAGCCAGCTGATCCGGCCGGTTACCGATCAGCCACGGCACTGAATGGGACACTGCCGCCGTCATCATCCCTTGAACCCTTCACCCGCCCTGCCCTATTCCAATTGACGGCCGAAATCGATTTTATACCATCTATTTGTGTCAAGTCTATTAGCCATCTGCTCCTTCCAGTTCATCCTCATCTATCTTCAAGGGTTTCTTTAATGGTCACGAGGAATAATTTATTTCCGTTCCGTTTTGCGCGGTCTTGAAGAGTTTCCAATTGCTATATTTATTATTTTTATCGCTTAGAGCTCTTTATGCTGCCGTTTTAACAATTTCTAGCGACTTATCTACCGATTTTTTTGATCGGGAGCCAGTTTTTGTTGAAATTTGGTATCCTACTTACTATAAAAGCGCTTTCTTTCTATAATTCGTTATGAACGGCTTTTTAATATGTCGGTTTCTTTGTTTGTGATCGAATAGCTTCCAAATTTCGCCATAATGATACCTATATGCTCACAAGTAATAAACAATAGCTAGAAGAAAAATTTCTCCACGGGGAAAAATTCAGGTCCGAAAGGGTTAAATAAAGGCTGTTCGAAATTCACTTGAGGGAAGATATTCGAGTACTATTACGATCTTACTGATACAAAAAAGGTTTCAACAGCAAGCTAACTTTCTCGTGAAATTTGGGCTTTTTGTGTAAAAGACGCAAAAGGGACTTAAAAATTCTCAAAAAATTATTTTGATTTGAATCTTGTTTTTTTTTTGGGATAAATTGCCTTATGTAATAATCTGGGATGTGGGGGGGGGGGGGGAGGGGGGGATTCCCAAATTTGGGAACTGTACGGGGTCTCCGTACTTCACAACGTTTCGCTGAACAGATGTGCCTTAGTATTGCAAATGGCGTTGATAATCAGAATGAATGAAACTTGTGGGTTTTCTCCCAAGGAAGAATCAAGCCTTGACAATTAAATCGTATTTTGAATTGTTGCCTTAGGCTACTATTTGTATAATACTTCTATTACCGTATACCAAAATGTTTCAACTAGACCAGCGGACAGTTCGTCATTGACTGGGCCTTATTTAATCGTCGTTCATGTTCATGAGGTCATCGAGGATTCCTTGATGCGCAGTTCCCATGGAAAAAGGCAATCAATTCCGTCCTTCTACATTGATGCTATTTATTTATTTACTTGTTTATTCTTTAGCTTGTTTACTATTTGTAATTTTAACATTCTTGATCCTTTTCCATTGATCTTCCACTTAAATTCTCATTTTTTTTTATCGAATTTGAGTAATTCTTGAGGAAAAGATAATACGGTATCTATCATAAAAATACATTTTGCTTGTTTTGTTCATTTATTATTTATTAGTTATTTTATTTTGCTTATAGTCTTTTTTCATATAGTTATTACATAGCAGTTATTTTGGGCGAGTCATTTTGAGGGCTTTTATGATTCCCATCCAACATCGAAAAACCCATATCACCTCTGAAAGACCCTTTCAGATAAGCAAGTAAGGTTATCTGTCATTTTTGTTATAGTCTGAACGTGTTTTGGGTTATACGCCACGCATTAAACTTTCAGTCAGAGTTGGGTATGCAATTTGGAATGTGCGATTTCCGACTCATACTCCATTTGTATGCTTATTTAGCTGTCCCTGAGTGGGGGTTAAAATATTGCCGGTTATCCTGCGATCAGGATCTGGCCCTTGGCTTGCTTACGTTGAAAAGCGTGGAAAATATCTTGCTTCTGAATCTCCTGCCTCCTTTCGCTGTAGGATACGCTTACTTATTGATGAATAATAAATTTTTCTCAAGTTACTGGCCTAACTGGGAAGAGAATAATCACGAGGGTAAATCATTGGTAATGTGGTCACCAAATGACTAAGCAAAGATAGTAAACAAATGAAGCGTGGGTGTTCAAGAGGTTGTCCAAGGTTTGCCAATTTTCCCCATAACTCATCGATCGTTTGATAACATTCAAGAAAACTTTGACGAAAACGGCTACGACAAACAGGAATTATTCAAACAATGAATATTCTGCTCAACAAATTACTTTCGTCCAACGAATTTCTTGCATCATTGTTTTCTTGTGGGGGAGGGGTGACAAACGGCGGGTGAAAGGCCTTTGTAATTCAGGTGTCTAATTTCATCCAGGCAAGACAGGTTTTCCTTTCCTCAGTGGTCAGTTATTCGTACCAAACTTCTTTGGTGTTTGGGAAGCCTGTTTTCGACCAGTCATTTTGTATGTTAGATAGATGTGGATGTAGTTCCCAACGTTTCTGTGTTTCTTAGCTCCGTCAGAAATATGTGAAATATGGGCGCTATCGCAAAATACGGGGGCGTTTTGGCGGTGGTGCATTTAGAATCGTTTAATACATGTTCTTTTTGTTAAAAACGAGGCTAAGCGCAGGCAGAGTAGGAGACACTCCATGTGCGTCAGCCATTTCCGTCGTTCTCCCCAGAATTCCTGCCCCCTCCTAAGCTTAATCCAAGTGGATGCCCCATCATATTGCGATAGCGCCCAAATTTGTAGTGACCAATCCTTGATTGCATTGTCTTTTTCGACTGGCCTATTATTTTATCCTTTTGCTTATTGATTTTTTTGAATATATCTATAATGTGCCCAAATAAGGCAGAGAAAACAATACTTTTGTAATTTTCTGTGCTAGAATATGGAAAAATAATTTTTTAAGGGTCGCGATGATTCTCTTTTCACTGTCGTTCATATCATTGTGTGAAAGGAGTTTTATATATTTTGCTCGGGTTTTTCTTTGCCTAGGCCCACTCGTATTTCATGGTTTGTGCGGAGCGTCGTAATGATCTGGGTCCAGGTCCGTGGAATACGCCATGCCTCTGACCCTTATTAAGGATAGCAGAAGATTTCAAAGCGAGTCAAGGGCTGACCATAGCGTGCGCAGGCAAGCTTGCGCTCGATGCGATGTTTTTGTCCTCGCTGGCCAATCTGGTACCAATCAAGCAAACGTGGAGAAATGAAGGGCTTTATTGGTTGGTCTGTGGCAATCCAGCTTCAGCGCTGGCGCCTCCGATTAGCCTCTGCGCGGATAGCTCCTAGTTCTCCAACTAAAGGAACACTAGCTGTCACCAAGCCAGATTGTAGTCACTTTTGGGTGCAACGCTTGGACATGTTCTCCTTTCGTGTCCGCAAACTTTGAATCTGTTTTTCTTGCGATTTTATTCAAAAATGATCGATGATTATTTTTTGCCATTCCTTGAATAATCATCTTTTGGACGGTAGTCAAGTGAAATGATGATAATGGCGACGGGCGCTACTTAACATGCGCACGGTCTGAGGATCAAATCCCGGCTAGGGTTTACCGGCCAGTTTTGCCAGCCTTCCTTTGTAGAGTTAGGAGATGTTCGATAGGGTTGAATAATGTTATCTCTTTTTTCAGCTCTTCTTTTCTCTTAGAGGCATTGGCGTGCCCAAATCGCGGTCAGATGCCGGCATGATTCTGGCAGAATGTGGCTGGAATCATTTTTTCTGCGTGCGTGGCGCATACCCAGAGAGGATTTTGAAGAGGATGATCGACATTGGGATTGTATCTTCTGTCGTTTTAACCATGGTTTCTCCTTTTGATCCATTTAGTCTCAAATTCACTATTGTGCAGCAGCATAACGATGAATGGTGGTAGTTTGTCTCACTTTTATCCGTTATCCAAAAAGTTGGCCTGTCTGATTTTTCCCTGCCTTTGGCTCACCTCTTTTTTGAGTCTGGTTTTGTAGTCTAGCATTGACTGACTTGCGTTTCCGATGTTTACAAGTTGTTTACGCTCATCCAGTAGCGCACTATTTCAGAGTTTTCCTGATTCCCAGCTCCCTTCAGGATTCCATGTCCCGAAAAAACATTGGACGGAGGCTTAGTTTCTCGCTGTCAGGACTTGTGAGATCGAATCATCCCGCCCGGTACTTCCAATCTCTCACTGCTCTGAATTCGATAGCTCAGAAGAGTTGCAGAACAAAACACCGACTGAAATACTGCGTAGGCCGCAAATGTGTCAATCGAATTCATCTATACAAAAATAACGGATTGAATTCGGGTGCGCGGCGCATTCTCGTTTGACTGACTGACACCTACTCCTTTATACCTATGAGCAGTGAAAGTTGGCTTCCCAATATTTCGTGACTGGTGGTCCGGAAAGCAATCTCGGTACAAATACATAATACCTAGTGATGGCAAGTTGAACCCGGCTAACAATTCCACTCGATTATCGATCAGATTCCATCTAATCGTGCTTGCTTCATTGATCCGATCATCGATGCCCCGATCAATTGTGCCGATCGTTCGACGATTTCGCCTTGCGCCCCACTGTAATTCGCGCATTTTTATCGGCCACAATGCGATTACCATCTTTACATACTTTTGTGCATTCACATCCATACCATGTCATCGCAATCGTCGTCAGCCTCATTTAAAAGGAGTGGAAACACCTCAAAGGTCAAATCTGTTTTGCTTAGAAGATTTATGATTTGTTACAAATTTTTTGATATTTTTTCGATAGTTTTATTTTTTCAAAAAGGGTTTATCTAAACATTTCCCATTGAGTCCGGATCTAACAAGATGAGGAGAATTGATTTTGATGAAAAGTTTCTAAAGCATACAAACCTCTAGCACAAGGGGGGTCGGGTAATCCACCCTGCAGCTGCTTCCCATGAAGTTGGGAATTACTGTAATCTGCGCGAAATGTTTTATTATTGCATTACTATTACACAAATATGCTCTTCCCTTCCTTATTACGATAAGCCTACACTCTTTTACTTTCCCATCTTAAAAGTTCCCGTTTCAAAAATGTTACCTCTTTCTGACCCCGGCCCCCTTTCATCAAAAAGCAGAAGTGTCGGTTGCAGACTCAAGACACGCATAACTACGACGGCTCCCCCAAATAAAATCTGGTTAGTAGTGTTGTGAAATGGCATGATTTTTCAATAAAATGATCTTCTCTAATTAGCGTTCAAATGGTTGCGACATACAGCACGTTCCACGTGACTGTACCGGTTTGGTTTCATTGACAGAGAAAAATATTGCATTTTCTCCGAAGGCCGTCGTCGCTTGTGTGTATGGTCCTGCACCTGACACGTACTGGCTTATCGTATTCGTATAGCATACATTATACGAAGTTATACGACCCTTTAATTTTCCTCTGATTTTTCATAAATTTATTTATTTCATTTTTGACTTCGTATCGAATAACCTTTCGCTCCCGGTTTACAACCTTCTGAGGAACTCAAACTGCTGAAATTGATTTTCATACTGAACTCTCGTAAACGACATTTCGGTTTCTGATGGAATTTAAATTTAACTGGATTTACTGGCCTTACGTTTCGACCGTTTCGTTTGGCGTACAGTATAAAAACAATTACAGCAAATACGACCTCAAATTGCGAGGTGTTTATTGTTTACATGTATGATGTCGTTAAACTTCAGAATATAAACAATACTGCAGGAAAAATTGTCACGTTCACTTTTGAAATTTTCGGAAATGTATAAGAGAAGTTTTCCAACTTCCCCTTTTCTTGCCATGTGTCTAATAATGGGCCACATGATTGATTATAGAAAACTGCTATAGGAGAACTGGTTCCCTTGATGAGGTCCTCAAGAATTTCCTTCCCTACCACGTAGCCAAACACCTAACATCTGTGCCTGGCAAATAATAAAATAAAATACCATAAAGTCAAACAGTTACGCGATAATTAATTATATGCCCTTTTGGCAAAATTCCCGTGCAGTAAACTTTGCAGGTATGCTCATGGACGGTTACAGGCTTAGGGGTCACCGATCGCAGTCGTTAGCGACCCCCGCGCAGAGGTCGAAAACTTCGCCTCCTTCAAAGTAAATTGCTATTTCGCCCATAAGCTCGATCATCTTTTAGCTTGTGGTTTTATGGCATGGATTCTTCAAGGCTTTTCGTTTTTCCTCCAAAACTTGTGAAACACCGTTAAGAAATTAATCCCCTGAATATAAATGGATGAGTCTAAAAACAAATAGATATTATATGCCATACAGTATAATAAAACAAGCTAATCAACAGTGGGAGCATTCAATTTTACGCAGACAAAGGTTTATAATTAAGTAAAACGTTGTTTTTTATAATTTTAGGTTTCTAGTTGATTAGCTATTCTATTTTGGATAAATTGGGTAAATAAATAAATACGATATTTTGGATAAAAGAAATTTTTAGCCGCTTTCTTACAAGGGGATAAGAGTATGCTGGACAACGAGGCCACCGTAACGTAACTTCATTCGGATTGCCAAGTGAAGCGTTTAACTATTTTCACAAATTTCATCCCATTTCTGGAAGTGTGCATGGAGCGCACTCACGTGTGCACAATTCTATCATGCACAGATCACGATTATTACCATCTGACCTTCCACTGACATCGCTGACCACTAGGTTCGCAAAATCCCGCCCCTCATTAGCTTATGAATGAGGCGAACCACAGCTGGTCACCAAAATACTTCTTGGCCCACAGCCCGCTTCTACTTGAGCTCAGGCACAAGTAGAATGCAAAGTTTATTCCAAAGAATTATAAAATAATGAACGCTTCCTCCTTTTGTGATTTGAGGACCATGATAACGTTGGTTCACAAACCACATACATTTCTCTCCGCTCCATAAACGGCCATTGTCGAAAGGAGGATGAACATTCGCAAGCTAATGTCTATCTGGACCATGAATACCGCAATATTCTCTCCTCGGAACGCCATGTGGATTTGGTGGCTTGCTTTGGGGCTCCAGTTGGTTATCTCGCAGACTCAAAAACGCCACCACGACCTCCCTCTTCACAATTTTTTGTCTAGGCCGCATTTTATTTGCAAACGACAGGAGGCTCCATCGCTGCGGCAACTGAAGGGTTCAGACGCCAGTGGACGCAGTATGCAAGCGCGTAGGCCTGTAGCGCGATGTTAAGGTATGATGTCAGTGGGTTATTGCTTATATTCTGATATATCCAAACTATGTTGTTATATCACTTACATGTTTCGGCGGCCGACACGAGTCCCGCTGACTTGCCGTGCGCTTCTGTCTTGGCTTCCGGCCTTTGCGGCGGACGCCGGCCCTCACTGTCGGTACCCAACTTCTTGAAACATCGAAGCATGCTCGCAGTCCATGTAGTCTGTAAGGGCTTGTCGTCTCCCATTGAATTCTCATGAATCTGGATATTTTTTGTTTTTTTTTAGGAATTTCTGCCGCATTTTTGAATTCGTCCACAACGTTTCAGTGGTTTAATTTGGCACTGTTCAATGAAGAAAAGATCTCTGAGAAATTCTTCGTGCGCTATGCATCGCTATATATTTACTCCATCTTTATCACTCTCAGACTCACATTTTTAGGGCTTTGTAAAGCTAAGACTTTTCCGGGTGTTTTTTAGCAGGATTTCTTTGTCGGCACTTCCCGCCGGCATCCTTCGTATTTGTGATGCTCAGCCTCTTAGCAACTCTTCAAATGTATCAAAAAACCCCTCAACTTTCACCTTTCTGCTCTTGCTCAATACCTATTCGCGTGTTCCGTGTCTTTAGATCCGAAGAATATCAATCGTTTTTCATTCTAGATTACGTCCAGTTTTAGGAGGGAATTTATTCAGTTACTAATCACTAACCCTGAAGTTTTATGAGGATAACCCAATGAACATAATGAACGCGGATATAGACACACTCAGGGTGAGCCCCTCAGTATACACACTTAAAACTTAAAAATAAAAGTTTTGGTGGAGAATGTCGTGAGATCAACGCTGCCAAAACCTGTCACAAATTCTTAGTTGTCAATTGAAATTGTCAAGGTTTTATTGAATTACCAAGATGTTTTCCTGAAGAAAAGTCAATAAAGGCTCTTTTTTTAGAAGGACCTCAAGGACCGCACCTCTGAAGTGGACAACCTCAAGAAAAAACTGCAAAAGGCCGAGAAAATCGCGTATATGACCGTGCATCTCTTTTTTTATTTTTTCTTTATTCGAATTTTTCCTTCATTTGTTCCCTGCCTTCCTACGAATGGTGGTGAATGAGTCTCGTGTATATTTTATCGTTGTGCATATAGCAAGTGATTTTTATTTCCATTTATTTATTTATTTATTTAGTTCTGACCGCCCGCCAGAAAGACCCACAGTAGAAACGGCTGTGGGTAGTCCAAGAAACGGGCGGTCCCGCCCATCAATTATTAAGGAAATTTAGACTCAGAAATGAAAGAAAAAATCCTATCATTCACCCCCCGCTTTCTCTGCATTCTATGGACGTAAGAATCAGCAAAAGGCAAACAAGTTGGCACAGTTGATTCGTTGACGGGGAAGAAGGAGAACTTCTCAGAACCCGGGTAACGCCGAGTGGAATCGGGTGCCTTGTTTTTCCTGGAAGGAGAAAAGAGCGTGTTAATCGGTTTCATCCGCATTACTGTCCTTATTGGCTCACTATTGTTTGAGCCACTCCAGTCGCTACCCCATGTCTAGGAAGTGCTGTGGAACGAGCTACATAGTTGAGCGCGCAGGGGGTGAAGTATGCGGTCGAAAGGATTCCTCAACGGCTTGTCGGTGTGATTTTTTGCCCTTATCGCGTGCGCATCCCCGAGCCGTGTCGACATTCACACTCGACCATGCTCGAGCCGTCCCTGTACTCTCCGGCCGCTGACGCTCGACTCGTCGGACACTACTTTCTTTCGGCCACGCAGTACAGAGAACCGGGGTTGGGCAAATCTTCCGACCAGTGAGCCACGCTTGGTTGAGGAAAAATGACTGAGAATTCATAGAGTTTCTTTGGTTTGTCGCAAAAGCAGGAGTCGCAGCTCTCGCGGGCAGTCCCTTGGAGGTTTCTCCAATTCGCTCTTGTGTGAGACTGCGAAAGCTGGTCCCCCTTACAACTGCTAGATCAGCAACGGGGTTGCGTCCGTGAATGTAATCCCATTGTTTTCTTAGCTCCTTCTGCCTCATTTCTGCACAAATTCCTTCCGAGTCAATCGGATGTTACCTGCTTTTCCTGCATCGATAGCCCAACCTAGTGCATGGCGTACTCCAGCCATGACAAGATCCCATGATTATGAGTCCCTTTTTTGCAATTTTCAGAGAAGATCTTTTGGCGCTATCGCAATGTAGGGAGGCATCCTCTTGGGCTAGGTTCACGAGGGGGCAGGGAAGCTCCAGGGAAAAGGAAAATGGCTCACGCACCTCGGAGTCTCTCCTCCCCCGTCTAAGGCTTATTCTCGTTTCTAACAAAAAGAGATGTTTCACGCGGTTTCAATTGCCATCACAATGCCTCCGTATATTGCGATAGCTCCTTTCTTTTTTTATTTATACACACCTGATCACTACGTGGAAGAGGCGTGTTTCGGTGCTGAAAAAATTTTTCGCAGACATCTCACAAAGCGGTAGTAGTGTAGAGGCAAGTGGCGCCGTTTCGAGGCACATGGTCGGGGTATCAAGTCCTCAGTAGCGCGATGCCCAAACCAACCGAGAACTCCATCCGATCCGGGGCTGATGTATGTACATAAACTGGCTCCAACAATAGGACTAGACATATTCAAGAACTATGTATGATTCTGAACGGGACTGAAATGCGTGGCGCATCCAAAAAGGGATTCGTTCAATGTCACCCCTTTACTTACCCGCTTAACCCTTTATCCTTTCTATGGCATAATATTGAACAATCGCGTCATCGCGAGTATGATTATGTGGAGGTCCAAATTCCATCATACTGAGGTCAACCAAACTTCCTACCCTCCGGGGTTGGTTATTCGGGATTGAATTGATCTTCGAGGATTACATCACGGGCTTTTCAACGGAACATCATGCTTTTGAAGTCGCTGGGCAGATTGGAAACACATGCAAGATGCGAGCACATTTATAGATGAAGGACGAGCGCGTGGCGCATCTTCGCACAGGGGAATAATCAACATCGACTTGAAATTTTTTAAATTCAACTTTAGGCTGTTCAAATCCCACTGGTATCTCGACTAATACGATTTATTCAAACACTAGTGGACGGAACGTAGCTTTGCCAACGCAGTGTAGTGGCGTGCATACATGCACTCTAATGAACCTAACCGCACATTTTCAAACAGCAGCCACAGGGTTGCTAAGGAAAGCATTACATTTGAACTAGCTAACCGTCCACAATAGCTATGAAAACGTTATAATAACTTTCACCTGTCGCGGTCCTCTTTAAGTTTTGCACACCGATGTACTAACTATTAATTGAATCTTGTGGGACCTTTGAATTTTATCCTTCTATGCCAAATTATCGCCAGGACTCCCTCATTATGAGAACGTTCCGACCGCGATTATCCCGTCCCAGCCCTAACTTTCACTAATCCACTGAACAAACACATTGAACGTAACGGCGTTACTCGACTCGGGTAACCAGTTAGCTAATGGAGTGGGAATTGCGCAACGAGGTCGCCGCTAAAACTTTACGGTGATCACTCCATGAGTTGCGTTGAAATAACTTTGAGAAGATCAAGTTTTACTGAGTCGCTTTAGCTCTTGAAAGTTATAAGTGCATAAGCAGCTTCTTCTCTGACCGGGTTCGGCTTCTCTGGGTTGAACCATGCATTTAACACTAGTTTGTGATTCAGTAAACATTTTCTGTGCATAGATTACCTCAATAAAAAGAGATTCAACTGCTAATTAATCTCAATTCTAACACTTTCAATGCGAATACGCAACACACAGGAAATGCTAATGAAGAAGCAGAGCTTACGTATGGAGGTGCGACCAGAGTCAACCCTGCGTTGCGCAGTTCGCAACGGCACGTTGAGAGATCCTCAACGCACGCTGTATGGGCGGAGACGCAGACGGCTCGAGCATGCGAGTGTGAATGTTCGCGCGAGAGAACGTGTCTAATCGGGCGAAACTGCGCAACGTGGCCGTTGAACTGCGCAACGCAGGGTTGACTCTGGGTCGGCAAGAAGATGTTACGAGCGCGCCAACTGTGAACATGGTAACCGCCGCTAGTTTTCGTGCATTTGTTAGCAGAAAAACCACGGTAAACGAAAGCACAAAACTTGCAAGCATTTGCGGCGCGTTGTTCGGGTTGCGCGGCTCGCGTTCAGACATCCAATTCATTTAAACTTGGGAATTTGAATGCGAGGTGGCCTACAGAGTGACTTGCTTGATCCATGTTATGTACCGATCAATTCATATGCTCAGAGCGCGTCAGGTCTCTCAGCCACTTCCGAATTATGCTGATTCAAAAGTAAAACAAAAGGTAGGGGTAAACTGTGGGAAAGAAAAAAGCTTTTCCGTCATTAACCATATCAAGCCCATACATCGTTCGTCTATTCAAGCTCTGAGGCTAATTCAGTGAGTTGAGATTGAGGAACTGAAGGAAGTGGAGAAGAAAAAAAGGAGTACTCTTTTAAAAAATTGACAGTGATTGCCTGAGAGTCCAACTCCTACAAGCCCAAACAAGATTTTTCCTCCCACCACTTACCCTTTTTTTTTTGTTTTCCCCTCTTTTAGTTAGAGGCAAAGCATGTACAAAATGGACTATTTGGTTGTATATCTTTTGTTCTATTTCTGAATCCATTTCAAAATAAACTCAAAATTACGACCGAAATCGATATTAATCAATATTGCTATCGAACTTCCTGCCGCCCTTATTCTCGAGCCTTTTCGAAGGAAGTGGGTAGTCTAAATACGCATTTTGGACCGTTTTGATATATATGTTACTTGTTGCTCTCAATTCGTAATCATCAACGTGTGGGTGTCTCTAATTTGTCTTGTGACGGCGCCTATAGGCAAGTGTTCTTTGGAAGAACTCTTTCTAGTGAAGAACATGTTTGCGGAGGTCTCAGCGCTATATCCTCGAAATTTCGAGAAGAATTCCAAGCGTTAATCTCCAAGCAAGTTCGTAAAGACTTTCAAAGGCCTGAACTACAGTGTTCGCTGGGGGAAACAGTCCTCGCGCAGGAACAGAAATATTGGGTTGATGCATAATTATTGCGGATTTTTTTCGCGCCTTCTTTTTTCGAAAAGATTGGCGTTTTGTTTATTATTTGTTCATGAAAATATTCTTCTCTCTTTCATTAACAGAAATGCTTATCGAAAATCATCTTCATATTCGCCACATATGCTCTACCACTTCGAGAAAGGTTGGAAGGCGGCAGAGTCATTTCGCGATCTCAACGAACTTTTCGGCGAGGGAACAATTAGCAAAAGCCAAGTTGAAAGATGGTTCAAGAGGTTCAAAACGCCACATTTACCGACCGAAGCTCCTACAGACTACCACTTCAATCAGTCGTTGAAAAACTGGCAAACGAACAAAATTTACGACGAGCTGGATGACTTGGTGGCCGATGTTAGAGCGTGGATCGTCTCCAAGAATCGTGACTTCTTCACCCGTGGAATCGACCGACTGCCAAGCAAATGGGAAGCATTCTTGAAGGATGGTGTCTACGCTCCGGAATAATCATTTAACGTGTTTTTGTTAAATATTTTATCGTTTTCTCTGAATAAAATTTGTTGAAAAATGCCGCAATAATTATGCATCAACCCAATATAATATGAACCCGGAAGAGGAAGTAAAAATTGAGATGTGAAAGACTTATTCACCTCATGCGAGATCGACATTACTCATCTCGCTATGCATAGCTGATCACTCCCGTGACAATTACTCGTAATATCTAGAAGTTTCTCCGTACGCGAAAACGGCTTGACTTTGATTGATAAGGATCACACCTTCCACAGAATTCAAAAAAATCTGAGTGAAACTTTGGTGCATGGCGCATACGGAGAATTTCTTTCACAACTTCACAATTTTGGTAAAAGAAAGCAAAGCAACTTGGTTAGTTTCTGATGAAAAAAGCACCATGCTTCCGGTTCCTTCAAGTACGTGGAGGAATTCGATTTTTGTTGGCGCCACGCGATGGGTTTCCTGTCGGGTACTCGAAAATTAGCAATTAATAAAAAGAAGTCATGGAGTGTGATATATTCACTTATTTAATTTCATTCATATTTACTTGCATGTTTAGTTTATTTTTGTATGCTCTATTTTATATGTTTTAACAAGCCTTTACGAATCATATAATTGCCATGAACTTACTGTTGAGACAACAAAGTATGAGGGGTAATAGCACTGCAATGCCTAGATCCATTCCCACGGGGTTTTCAACTGATACAGAGTTTTTCCGGTGCTAACTTAGTTGGGGGGGGGGGCCACGCGGCGGCGCGGCAGTCTGCTCACCTGGGCTCTCTCGAGCGAGACAGTGTAAACTCGAACATTCCAGCTTTTCACGCATGTCAAGTGACTGCCCCCACCCCCACCCCCTAGACTGGCTACACTCCCCCTGGCCCACGGATTTCCGAACATGCCAGGCGAGCAGACTGCCGCGCCGCCGCGTGCCCCCCCCCCAACTAAGTTAGCACCTTTCTTCGTTTGCCAAATTGAGAGATTCAAGCACTGCTGAAACTTAATGGATATTGGGTTGTAGTAAAACTGGACCTCGATGTCGTTACCTTGGAACTACATTGGCACCCATCGTTTAGCAAGTAGCCAGTGATTCATGATTTTTCCCAATGCACCGCCCATGTGAAGCTCTCCATTTCCCTTACGATTTGGGGGCGGCCGCGGCGATCGCGGACGAGTTGGTAGTGCCCGCGAACTGTGCGGGTAGGTTCGAAACCACTCCATCAGCACGGCTGCGCTCCAAATCGTGAAGGAAGTGGGAGAGCCCCCATGTGAAGAGCTCAACCCCCGCTAGTAGGAGAACCACCTAGCGGGAGTTTTGAGTTCTTCACATAGGCGGTGTTTGAAAAATGTTTGAAAGAAAATCCCAATTCAGGTGGACAAAGTGCAATAAAAACACAACGAGCAGAAGCTCATACTTGACGGGCGTAAGGACCTTAAAGCGGAGGGCACTGCTTGCTATATCTTACTAAAAAAGTAAGCTGCCTAATATTTAGGGTTGTCTCAAGAAGTTCGTGGCATATCTTTTGACGCATCACTGCCACCAAGCTTCTGCATTGCTAATTATTAGTATAATCCACGTAGCTTTGAGAGGGGTACAAACGTGTAGTAACGTCGTGACGCAAATCCATGCCCACCCTAATCGTCTTCTTCGAATTCAAAGTGATAAAAGAAAAGAGCCATGTTTTCCATGCTCTGACTATGACACCTCTACTGAGCCAAAAACCGATTGAAGCCAGAAGTAGCATATGCTTTGCGATAGATCTCCTCGGCATTGGCCAGCCATGAGGTACCAGAATGGGAATTTTCCTTTGTTTAGGAGACTACAGCCGGGAGAAGAACCCTTTTCCAGAAAGGCCATCGGTGTTGAATTTGGGCAGGCGGCGCGCCTTCTCCCGTGGAAAGCGATACACTTTGTGCAACCTGCTATGTAGCTACCACACCCTGATGTTTTAGATGCGCTGCTCATAGAGGTTCTTGCTCCTTCGTAAAAGGGTTGAAGCTTTGCCAAAGGTTTCCTCATGAATTGACGACAGAGGTGGAAGGACTGCGACACGACGTTCCTGACTGTAATTTGTTTCCTACTCCACCCGTACGCCCTGGTTGAACAAAGCCACTACTGCAGTTGAGAAGCTCAGGTTTCATGATAACCACACCTAGAATCCTCAGGGACTGGATCGAACAGAAGAGGGTGAAAAGTGAAGAAATTCACCACAAGGTCGTGCTCCACCTCTTTTGGTGCGTTCTCGAGTAAACCACTAAAAACATCTCTCTCGCTACAGCTATGAAGTCAGTAAGGTCTAGTGTGATCAACAGCAGAGACTCACGGCACAACTCAAACATCTCGCCTTAAAACTCGGAAAAGTGTGTCTGCTCCACGACAACCGAGAACGCGCCCAACTCTAGATATCGAGGCTTCGGTTGAGAAGTACTACCGTCTCCGCGTGCAGCGGTGATCAGCCTTCTTTGGAAGGACGTCTGCTCTTCTTGCTCAGCAATCATCTTGCAAACAAAAAATACGATTCCTCATAGGCACCTCGAAATCGACCTCACTGCCTTTTTCAGCTCGTAGCTGCCAGCCTTCTGAGAGTTAAGCGGCCAACTCTTGGTTGGATGTTGGCAACAAGTCACTGATAGTGGTGGTGCATATAATGATGATAGTTAGTGCATGTGCTTGAAATGGAGCAAACTCAAAAGGAAGTTCAAAATACGCACAAACTTTGGGGACAATCTAATATGTTCCAGTAAGTTCTGGAGAACAGAGGCCAAGTCTCGGGAACCAGCAGTGTTCACATGTTTTCGGTAAGCGGTATGTTTGCCAAAATAGCTTCCCAACCCCCATACAGAAGAGAATTTCCTTTTTTTTGTATCAGTAGATACATTGAATGAGGGTGCGATTGTAGTGCAAACAGAAATGCACAACGCGGATTCGGTGTTTAAATCGGAAAAACAAGAGAATGACTCAAAGGCATGCAATGGGTCGGGATCGAATATGGTGTAATATCCTTGGTCAGTACTACTTTGGGCTAATCTAATACTTGAAATAAGACAAGAAGTGCGATGAGATATGTCATTGGGTAGAACAAGCAAAAAACCCATAGAAACCACTGCAAGTTCCCCTGTGAGGTCGGCCATGGTATGACAAGGAGACACAGCGTTGCCAAGAAAGGCAAAACGCGAGAGAGCATCGTCGTACGCAAGCAGATGTCACATATGCGCGTCACTGGTGAGGATGGCAGCGCTGGTAGAGGGAGGATCCCACTTTCTCAGCCAAGAAAGGACTGGACCTTGGCACCTAATCCTGATCCTTGGCTTAAAATTACAAGAATAATACACCACGAGCTCGGATTACACAGATCCAATTTGTTTTCGTGAAGCATGACGGTACATCACAGGCCCAATCCCAACAAGGAAAGTCTTAGCGAAGGAAAAAAAAAACATGTTCAGCCTCTAGGTTCTTCGTAAAAGGGAAGGAACGGGAACCAGTAAGCTCGGACCTGCGAGCAAACATGCTATTACTACGTTATGTTAACTAAAAGGTAAATAATGGAATACTATGCGCTGCTTGAAAACTTCATTAAACACTGTTAAAGATTTTTTCCTGGCCCTTTGGAAAATATCTAAGACGCCTGTGATAAAGGTATTATATGATAAAATATCCTGAGATTTTTGAGCTCTTTGAGATGTACGGCGTAATATAACATTATACACTCTAGTCTTCCTTCCTTCACAATGTGTTCCCTATTCCCGAATGAAACTTCACATACTTACGCATCTCAGCACCTCCCCGCCCGTGCGATGCTCGGCCACCGACGAGGGAAGATCTGGAGAGAAGAACACAACACAAAGCCGGCTTGGAGCGATGCGGCCAAAATTTAGACCTTTTTTTACTAGCAACGTCCTCTAAAAGCCCGACCAACATATTGAAACGTAAATGCTTCCGATGATTATCATTATGGTTGCGCCTTCAGGAAAAAAAGAACGCGAAAAGAAAGAGAAAGAAAGAGACGAGAAAGATGAGAAAGTCGACCGACTTCTGCGGGACAGTGAACATTGCCATGATTCACAGAAAATGCGCTATAGTTGATGCTGAAAAGTTGCCCTTCTAATGGACTATTAATCAAGACTGACTTCAACTGCGGTGAAATCATGACGGTTGAGATCCCGGCCATCGCTGATAATCGCATAT
>MU870916.1:11176-26648 GCA_036418205.1 Ostertagia ostertagi | reverse complement strand
ATCGTATAGATAGAAAGGAGAGGGACCATCAAAAAGTTTACTGTTATGCTGTTCAAGTTGCAGCTCTTAAAAAGATGCGATTTTGGGAGTTTCTTGGAGCACTTGTATTTTGACTTCACTGCTTCATGTCGCGATTTGATGTTGTGAAAAACTTGTAGACTTACGTGGAATGTAGCTCGGGACCATCGGTACTCCCATGTAATATGCAGCGAAATCTATCAAACCGGCACTGAAAAAACAACGAGCTATTTTGGAGGCTTCTTCGAAGGTATGGAAATTTTATATGGTTTCCTGTTTTCTATCATAAATGAACATTTCAGGCTTTGTATTCACCGCGGAACAAGAATATAAGGAGCCAGATGCATTCATTCATCCGAATTCGGAAAAATATCAAAAAATGCCTCTAGTTGGCTCCTCCCACAACTGTAGGCGGAACTCTTTCCAAGGTGAAACTCCAGTTTGGTCCTTATCAAAGTCCTCTTGAAACGGTCGTTTACCTATTATCTTATCCATAGTGTTAAAGCCCAGAGGAGCGCTCTCAGTACTATGGATAAGATAATAGGGAGTGTCCCCCCAATATATTGAATTGTATATTGAAAGTGGGTTTCACCCACTTTCAATATATTGGCCTATCGTCACCTGGAAATCTGCTACTGGTTGCTTAGCGCTCCTCGAGAACACCTGATTGCATTTCACACTCACCGAAATTTTCGTCATAAGCTTATACTATATTCTGATTCTTACAAACCCCCACTTGACAGGTATCCATGAGCCCATGCACCTCCTTAACCCTTTTAAGCCTGAATAAGTTTTTTTTTGTCGATAAAATTCTTTTTTCGTACAGTGACGGGCGACTGCAATGGCGGTGGCAGTGGCAAATAGCAAAACCTGGAAGGAAACGGTTGTCTGGAGCGATCTCTAGCTGATAGTAGAAAAATGTTGTCGAGCCGGCATTACAGACCTCTTAATTTTGTTGTGGCAGATGCCATTACCAGGGCCTTTTGCTCCAATTGCTGTCCATTCTACGTGGGTCTGGTTTCCAAAGGGTTTTTCTTTCGGAAATATGTATCAATTTTTGCACGAAGCGTTGTCATGATCAGTGAACTGTGAAGAACCTTCACAGAGAGTAGAGAAGGTTCGGACACCGAGGCACGATGCCTTAAAGGCAGCGATACGATAAATTCAAGAAGGGTTCAGTGTGACGTGGTGGTGCTCAATGGTACGCCAGTAGCGAAAAAAGCAGAAAATCCGTCAAGAAAACGCAAAACGGGACCCCTTTTTTGGCCGTTGGTTTTCACTCATGAACAGGTAACAGCTCAAAAGGACGTATGAACGAGTTCACCGCAACGCGTTTGGTGGCACCATGCAAATCGAGATGCTCCAGTTGTGCCGCTGCTGGCAACGCAGCTCGTCCAAATCAACAAGTAAACTAGTGGGCGGATCGCTTTTGGGGGCGGAGCGCTTTCGAAGTCCTGCTCAGCAACCAGCGCACCTTTCGTTGTGAAAGCGCCACATCTCGCTTCCCTGGCAGCCAAGTAACTGATTCGTGTGGTGCTCCATCTTTATCGTAATCGCTGCTCTTAATGGATGTCAAAACATACCTGCTTAGCCAGATCCATGAAGGTATTTTCGCATAGTGAATAAGGCCAATTGGACACGCGTCCGCCATATAAGCAAAAGCGAGATCAAATTTTTGAGACACAGCCAGTCCAGAAAATCTTTGTTTTCAACCACTTCTAAAAGAATAATAATGGTAAAAAGAGCTTTCAATTTGAAGGGATAAAGGACAGAACATGTCAATGCCAGCTTTCGCTACCGACGTCCTCGGCTTACTCGTAGTTGTTGATAAATCACCTTCGAATAAATGAATATCCTAATTTAGACATTTATATACGGAACTACTCCGATTACCGGTGGCTATTTGGTAAGTGTCAGGTATCGATAAAGCGCCATTTGTACGGCGGCTGGCTCCAATCCCAAGACGGAAGCCAAGGTGAATAAAAGTGCGAAATAGAAGCCATCAAGGCAGATTGCGATGGCAGACACCCCTCAAGAGGTAGAGCTCACAAATTGGCAAACCGAAAGTGGTGCCGGTGTTTGTGACGGGAATCAATCAGTGGACGTCTGGCACAAAACACAGAAGTGACAAACTTTGGACCTACCTTATCAGGTGGCTGCTTCTTTCACGTGATAAATTAGGGATTCAAAGTGCTTCCAAATGGCACACTTCACCGCTTCCGGAAGAAACACTCGTATGAACTCAATCCTCTTGTAAAGTTATGCAAAACGTCCCAAAGGTGGCTTTTGTTAGGTGGGTCATCTACGCCTCAAACGTAATGCACTCCATGACAATTAATTTATACTTCCAGTTGGGCCGATATCAGACTTTGCGAATCGAGGCGATCGCTGGCGTCCGCGTGGCGTCGCGCCCCAACGAGTCGAGCCATTCGCTGCACGCGACGCGACCACGGACGCTGACGAATCGCTCGATTCGCAAAGTCTGGCATCGTCGTCAACGCGAGCAAAGTTCAATAGGTCTAGCACCCTTTGTAAGAGCACAAAATCTACGGGGGAGGGGGTGGGGTGGGGTGGGAAGAACCACATTCTCTCCACGGAATAATTACAGTTTGCTAAATAAAAACCGTAGGCACCCAATTGAATAATAAAGAACGCATTCTGCTTCAAGCAGACCTTCAGCAACTGCTCTCGTATTTACCAACGCTTCAGAAGAAAATTTATGCCAACGGCAAACATGGTGCACGCTGCCCTACGAGGTCTTCAACGGAACGTGGACTAGTACGGCTTTATCTAAAAAGCTGATAAGAAAGGATGTTGGTATTAGTAGGTATAGTTAGAGCTAGTGCCTCTGGGAAGGTTTCCACAAGTTGAAAAGTTATGTGGCAGCCTCAGGCCGGAACAATAACGGTAGGCCTCTTCGAGTTCAACGGTAAAGCCAAATGACATCATATCCTGAAGATGATGAGGGCAGTCAAAGAGGGTCTTCTTCTGCTTAGGCCGATGTCATAGTTTGCGAATCGAGCGATTCGCTAGCGAATCGCTCGATCCGAGCGTTGCGCCAGCGAATCGAACGTTGCACCAGCGAATCGAACTTTGCGCCAGCGAGTCGAACGATGTACCAGCGAGTCGAACTAGGTACCAGCGACTCAATAGTGGCGGGACCCAACTTTCAAAGGAAGCCCGCCACATTCAAACAGTGTCACGTGACAGTGGACGCTGTTTGAAAGTGGCGGGAGTTGACAGTGGCACTGTTTGAAAAGTGGCGGGCTTCCTTTAAACGTTGGGTCCCGCCACTATTGAGTCGCTGGTACCTAGTTCGACTCGCTGGTACATCGTTCGACTCGCTGGCGCAAAGTTCGATTCGCTGGTGCAACGTTCGATTCGCTGGCGCAACGCTCGGATCGAGCGATTCGCTAGCGAATCGCTCGATTCGCAAACTATGACATCGGCCTATGGCGGATATCAATCAACGGGGTATTCTGTACAAGCGAAAAGTTGGTGATGTGCACCATGGAAAAAGTGACCTGCGGCTTTTTTCTGTCGCTCCTGTGCACTGAGGACGGTTTTTCCAATCTCCTACCTGACCACATGACAGGCTGAGCTTTCTAGTATGTTATTATTTTCGTCAGACATAAAAAGCGCTTAAAAACATCATTGCTAACATCTTGGCTAATTGGCAACAAGCATTAACGTTCTTTTTCTAACTTTCAATTAATTCTCTTTCTAAGGCCTTAGCATACATTTGTCATATCTAACGATTGTTTCGACACATCTGAACGCTACTATATGTATGTACATAATATCATTTACAAAGCTGTCCATTGCTTCAAATGATCAGGAAGTTTTCTAAGTTTGCTTCAGCTTTCTGGCTTTGGACACTAAAATGAATATCTTGAAGATTAGGAATCTCAATAACCTCCACAAAATGAAAATCACTAGAAGTACAACTGTTGACAAAAATGCTATCACATCCAGTGAGTGATACTGGATGAAGTTGAGTTTTGTGCCGGCCGGAACGAGGTTGTCGAGCGTCTTGAATTCAGCAACGAATTCTGCCCAAGCCACACCAGTCGATGAGCCGGACTCACAGGCTGCTTCTTCACCATCAACGACAATCGTTTCACGTTTCGTGAATAACTGAATTCACTAGGTTTCTGAACTTGTCGTAGTTGGTTGAAAGAAAATGGCCGTGAATTTCTCCACCTTTTATCGCTGACAACTTTTGTGAGAGCTTCCGTCACAGTAGTCGCACTTATGTCGTCTTTTCGGAGGTTGACAGCGATCCAAGCTTTGCTGCCAGTTTCGCATTCCTTGGTTGATCTCCCCATAGAGCAATGGCTATCAGCGGAAACACCTGCGGTGTATCACTTTTCTAGATAAACTGTTTCTACATATAATTTTAACAAAACTAATGAAACGCTATTGCAAGATACGGGGACAGCCTCTAGGACCAAGCCTAGGAAGGGACAGGAACCTCGGTTGATCAAAATTGCCCACACCCCCTTAACTCTCTGTTGCTTCGGCAAAGGCTCGGTCCCGATTGTAATAGAAAGCAGGTGTTCTACGCGGTCTCAAGAATGCATCGCCATCACTGTGCCCCCGTGTCTTGCGATAGCGCCTCTAACGGTTAATTTCTTACTTGTAAGCTGTTATATCCACCATGGGTTATGAATGCGACAGTTTTTGGATGTCTAAGGAGATCCGCCTGCGGTATCCATTTGAATAAATGAACATTTGGCGGAAGTCTATCTGAAATGACACTGTCAGAGTTCACTGTAGGACGGTCCTTCCAGAAAGTTTCTAGTGCTGAGCCTTTTTCCTAATGGAAAATTCTTGCAAACAAGGGCCGGCCTTACCATTCAGATCGGATCCCTCATATCTGAACACGAAATGTAGGTTCTTGAAACGCGTGAACGCCTCCAAAAAAGCTTTTTCCACGTTTCTGGCATAAGATGACTCGGAAGCGATTGGAGCCCAACGAAAAACACCCACCCGCGCCTTCACAGTTCTGCGCGCAATTCGATGCGAAATTGCCTGAGAATGCTGGCAAACTGCACGTCACGAGGTTCTTAAGACAGATTGTGATCACTTCAGGATGAAGGTGAATTATGTGTTACTCCTAAACCACTACTGTGGAGTGTCCACGGACTAGATCAGTTTGAAAAAGTAGCTTCTCCGACAATGTGCAATCTTGGTGCTGTCCACGCCGCTCTTCGCTTTCACCGATAGTGATGAAGGATTTTGTTTATTTGTCCATTTCGTTGAGGGGGGAAATCCAATCGTTCATGTGTATGGTATGCAAGGGGGGAGCGGGGGGGGGGGGGAAGAGAGAAGAGCGGTTTTGCCAACGCAAGGGAAAGGCGCAATTATATGCGGCGAAAGTGTAGGAAGCTATATGGGTGCTTATGGGTGGAGATCAATGTCAAAAGTCACGTTGGACCAATTTCGAAAATTTTACGACCACCCTCCCCCTCCAGAGGGCCTCGATACGACCCCCCCCCCTCCCTCCAGGTATACATCGATAACGAACGTGAAAATTTTCGCTCTCAACCCAAAAGCCCAGCCTACAATAACCCAGTCTTCGTTTCATAAAAACATCATACCTTCCCTTACTGTAACGTAACATTGACGCTACCTCGCGAAGTACGACCCCCCCTTTTCCACCCTCCAAATACGACCCCCCACCCCGTCGTTGGGTCTTCGTCCAACGGACGGTTGACCCTGGTGGAAATGCGGAAGGGGTGCACACACGCTGTGAAGATCATAAATAATCGAGCGAATGTAATCAAATGTGCTCCTTTCACAATTTCATTCGCTACGTCCCGCCCTTTTTAAAGGATACTCAACATACAGGAGGAAGTGGTCGAGTGTCGTTGAGCTGCATTCCAATGCCTCCGATGTTCACAATTTTTGCCAGTGTTGGGCGTGGCAGTTCATAAACCTCGTTGGAGGTTCACTCATTACCTGAATCTGATACAGCATTGAGTTCATAATTCATCGTTGTTTGAAGTTTGTCTGCTGCTAGCCAATGGACAGCTGCTCTGTGAGTCGACGAATGGTGAGGGACAGTTTGGATGCAAATTTCTCGGAAAAATCCCGTTTCCTGGTCAGCGTACGTCCTGGTACAAAAAGAATGAATCTACGGTCCTGAGACTGAAGTTTTTTTTGAAGGATCCTCTATGATATCTATTAAGAGGTTGTGCAGTATGCCCATGATTTTTAGGGATTGAACGAGATTATTCAATAAGTATCGTGAATGTGCGTAGTTTACTTCACTGGAAATGGCTAGTGCTTACCTTCTCCAAATGTAAACGGTCAGGAGTTGCCCAATTAGGCTTTTCGTCCTCTCATAAAAATTCATCTCATCAGTGCTCTCCATCGCAATAGCTAAAATTGCACAGACTGGTTTTTAATTCAGAAGTCTTCATTAGAAACTATTTCTATTCTTCTTCATTAGAATTTTCTGCTTGCCCTTTGTAAAGTTGGTTAACGTTGCCGAAAATTTTCGCTTAGAATCATGTAGTGGTTCTTTTTCGTCCGGGAAAAAAATGCATTGAGAACATTTTCTCTGCCTTGTATGAGCGTGGTATGACATGATTCAGAGAGGCAATGTCTGAACTCGCAGGCAAAACCCGTAGCAATATGAGAAACTAATGCACATCGTTTCACTTGCTACTTTATTTGAAAACAAAACCCAAACTTTAGACAGCCTCCCGTAGGCAGTACCTTATAGTTATGTGGTCAGCGTAAAAAAGATGCAGAAATTGTTTGTTGATTTATAATAGAAGACGCGAATATCTTGCCACTGCCCACATCGAGTGTTGGAGTCAGCTGTAATGTACCCTACCTCTAACAAGTAGGAATTCCGATATGTCCCGCTTTCTAGAGCTCGAGTCGTCGAGGATCCACCGTCCGTTCGCACTACTGGAACGAGGGGGTCGCATTTGTAACTTCGGGAAGGAGGTCGCATGTTGGGGTTGAGTAAGGTTACCATAGTGGGGGGGGGGGGGATTGAGGGATGTCGTTAAAGGGGTTTGTTCTCGTATAACTATTTTGTAGTAAAAATTGGGGCAAAATTGATGATTCTGCATAATTGCTACACTTCCCCCCCCCCCCATCATTACGACGGTCAAAAGCCAGTTATTTTTGCGTGAAATAGAACAATGATTTTTCCGGGAAGAATTCTTCCACTCAATGCAAGTATAACTGCGTGCTGTCTAGCTGCTGCGATGGTGATCTGGATCTTTGTGGCGCACAATTTGCTCGGAAATGTCGGGGCGCAAAAAATCTGTACGGCATAACACACTAAGATAGACAATAATGACGAGGTTCTACAAAGAGAGAAGTTGAATTTTTTGAATTTTGCTCGGATTTCAGCTTATCGTATAGATAGAAAGGAGAAGTACCATCAAAGAGTTTACTGTTATGCTGTTCAAGTTGCAGCTCTTAAGATGCGATTTTGGGAGCTTCTTGGAGCACTTGTATTTGACTAACTAGATTGCAGACTCACTCGAGATTTCCTTCATGATTTTCACGTCACTTGAATCTCTGTCAGCGAATCCTGCGATCAGTACCATTGTTACATCATGACCAGCCTTTGCTAACGTTTCGGCCACTCGACTATTGAAGATGACCTTGAAAAGTGTGTGACTTGGTTTTGTGCACTGCACACCACGTCTGCAACTTGTATGAAGAAGTCACCTGACTGTTTGTTATGTCAGGCACGAAAAGAACCATTTTGTACGCACTGCTCCATCCTAGAATAGAAATCAAAAAAAGAAAGGATGTGAATGGCGGCGTCATTCCCGTCGGAATGACTCTCCTAGAAGTTGTCGTTTGCAAATGAGACGCATCAGTCTTGTTTTTTGATTGAAGACAAAGAATCGATCGACGAATGGTACAAAATAGTGAACAGGACGAGGACGCACTTTTACCTGATAAGACAGAGGACCCGAAGCCGGGGTCAGCTAGCGCACTTTTCCAAAATTTTGAGACCACTACTCTTTCAAGGATCTCGATACGGCCCTCACCCACCACCACCATCAACCTTAGAAGGCTCCCCCAAATAGATCTGCTCCTCCCACTCGACCACCCCCTCAGCATCACAGCTGTTTCTATGGTCATTGGGGAACGTCGAAAACGACTCTCGTTTCCGCAACCGCGACCCTTCAACCTCCCCCCTTTTCACACTTTTCCCAAAGTAGCTAGAGCCTTATTAAACCCTAAATACACCCCCCTAAAACCACAAATGTGACGCACTCGTTCGATTAGCGCGAACGGACGGTTGACCCTACCCGATGCAATCCTATAAAACAGTACACTCCTGCCTATGAGAGAATGTTTGTGAAGAGTGTCGCAAAAATTGGATTCCATAAAAGATGTAATTTGTTTAATGGTTGAAGCTCGAACGAACAGTAAATCGGAGCGCAACTTAATCATGTCAGTTGAAGACATTCCATGCTCTATGTCAAATGGTATGTGGAATGTTCACATGATTAAACAAAGTATTTTTGAACGGAACTGGTGTAGTGGCAAGTGGTCAGCCTAACCCCGTCGAGGGATCCGGGGATCAAATCCTGGGTCGTGCGTCGCTCAGCGCCAACGGAGCCTTCCATTCCTCCGCGGTCGGTACCAGTCTTTTCTAGGAGGATAAAGACACTGACTTGTACATCGGCTGGCCCCGCAAGCCATTGTGTAAGTCCCATTGCATCCAAATGCCACTACGAACGTAGTAAATGAATAAAAGAAAAAAAAAGAATCCGTGCCGCATCCCAAAAAGGACTGATCAACGGCAAATGCTTTATCCTTTACCCTTTTTTTGTTTTTGGGTGGTCCTTGTTACTCTTAGTTACTAGTTGGTCAATTAGTAGGCGTTGTTGCTGAGAAAATAGAAGAAGTGACTGCATAGTTTCCTTAAAAACACATTTTGGAGCATTACTTTGTTGTTGCTTCATCGCAGATTTCGCCTAATTAACTGCCATTTTCAGAGTTTCTTTCAGAATTTCACTACTTTTTACAGAGTACCTACTGGCTAATGGCTGTTCAGAAGAATTCATTCAAGAATTGGCAATTTGAAAAGTTGAATTTCTTTTTTAGGAGGCAGTTTAACAACGCGTGTGAGTTCCAACGAATAAATTTTTGAAACGCACGCGAATAGCTAGTTTCAAAGCTGTTTTCACCGGAAGTCGACACTTTCCGACTTTCTCTAGACAAGTGTCAGTGAAAGGTGCGCCTTCATTTGGGTAGAGAGCGAGATGAAAAAAATAGAAGGCAACGAATTTTTCCAAGCTCCTTGAAGTTTATCATCGTTAATTTTTCAAATTACTTCAAGGCGTGAGCCGATATCAGGGTGAAAATGGTGCGAGGACGTGGTCGCAGCAGTATGACCCTCTCAAGCCCGCTAAAATCGGGGTCTTGATACGAGCCCCTGATCAATGTGAAATCAAGTTTATGGAACGGCTACAGTTTTCGTGCTTGAAATCTGATCTCGACTCGTGGTCTTAAATGACAGTACATGCACTATCAGCCTTAAGCGTCCTCTTATCATCGAGCTTGTCGAGCGGGCATTGCCTCGCCCCACTCGCGTTCCAATGAATTCCAGTGGGTGCTCCTTACTCTAGAGACACATTGTCAATATTCTCCTCATTGTCAATATTCTCATCAGACGCCTGGGGCAAAATTTTTGTCCACAAATCAGCATTCTTGTGGAACATTCTCGTCAGAGTTTTTCTGAAGAAGTCCGACCATCGGTCCGGTACTCGCCGTAGCGTTCATTTGACTCCCTGGAGAAAGGCCTAAAACTGTCCTTCAACGCAGATCGCATGCTCGTCATGTCTGCGCAATAAAGCTATGGCTTTTCGTGCTATAACAGTAATGGGAGGGCTGCTAAATACAAGAATAATAAGGAATGCTTCATGTTTAGCAAAGGATTTCTGAGCCTAACCATTTTTTGCACGTTCCAACTTCAAGCTTTATACTAGCATAAACAAACAAAGCAGAGTGAAAATATGTACAGCAAAGCAAATCAGAACAGGATACAACAATCTCAAGGGGAATTCTATGGACGGCAAGATTTATGTTTCAATCTATCTCATTTGCATGCATAGACCACGTGATCATTCATAGGAACTTGTTTCTCAGAATTCTTTAGTCTGATTACTTCCGTTGTGTTTTGTCGTTTCAACTTTTAGTTCCAATATTTCCTCATTCAAGGACAGATCGTAGAAGTGGATTGATTTTTGACAGCCATGAACTGCATCTCACATACCGGAGCCAGCACTAATAACCACGGATCGTAAGGCGAACCTCGTTAGACGCACGATGAAACGTTACCACTATCAGAATCTTTTCTTCCGAATCTTCTGGTTCCACATCATGCAGTATTTCATTGGCTCCATCTTCTGTCTCTCCTTGGTCTTCGATTGAATTAGCCGCTGATTGAGGTGTAAACTCTCCCCAATATCTTACGGAATTCAGCCATTTCATTCGCCTGAATAAGGTTTTGTTAGCAGGGCCTTTGATGAGTTTGCCTTTCTCGTGTATGCAATTTTAATTCAGGTCAACTCACGCAATTGCAGATTTCGCAATTAGCTCTCAGATGAGCTTCATGCGATGCGCATGCGCTCCGCATGGTCCTCTTCGCTCGCAAAATTCGCTCCGGTCCCACGCGGTGAAAAAACCCAAAACGCGTGTTGTTTTCAACATGTTAATGTAAAATACGCTACATTGAACTTTTGCTCAACGGACTCTGCTCATATCGAAAAATTTCTACAAGGACATGACAAGAACTACGCAACAGAACAACATATCACGGTGCTGATTTTAAGATATTATTTTAACACATTCACGCCGATGGCCGCCCATATGGGCTGCCAACAACATGCGCTCCTGGGACGATGGCAGCCCATATGGGCTGCCAACTGATAATCGCTTGCCAGGCGCTAGGAATGGACAGATAGGTGGGCAAACCTCGTAATCGAGTGTAAAATGCTTTTAAATTCCTTCACGGGGAAAGTGAATAAATGCTCTCTTTTCGTAACCACTATTTGTCGTTCTGATCGAAATCCTACTGTTATATGTTTAGATAATCTTTACGCATTGGACATTGCAGAAATTATTTTGTGACATTCATGTTTTTGTTCATTTACAAAACAAAATCTGCGGTTATGTGGTGAGGCGGCGGCGCCCACAAAATCGCGTCCGTCCCACGCGACCGAAAAGTGGAAAAGGGGCGTCGTCGAATCTGGGTGGTCCCCGGGCATTTTGGCACAGCGAAGAAACTACTGAAGTAGACTATCTATTCCACCTTCAAACCCACAATGAAATATGAGTTAGAGAGTTGATGCACGATCAGACAAACATTCACGGGTTTTACCCATTGCATAACAGAATACACAGATAGAACAATATTTTTTATGAACTCAACTCGAAACGAACATTAGTGAACTACAACGGATAAAACGACTACTTAGAGAGTCCCAAGAAAGATCAGGGGCCTATGGCCAGTGAACTAGAGTTCCAGATTGGTAAGTTTCATAAGACATTCTAAGGGCCGGAGCCCCACGGGACCGTAGCGCAAAAAATTTGAGAAAAAATGAACCGCTCGAAGCGGAAGTAAAGACAAGAAGAATTAGGGCCGGCTCGTGACGAGAGCCACCGTCGTTGCCGAGGGTGGGATTCCCGCACGATCATGTTGATTGTAGGGGTCAATTGCTACGGTGACCACCGCGGGCGTCGCCGCACCCGAGGGTCCCTCGGAGTGATCCTCGTGATACACGACACTCCCGCGCCTCCAAAAGACCCTCTATGGGCGTAAGCCTCAGGCTTTTGCCTTATGGCGTAGCGCGCGACAGCTGCATGGCGACCCGCTGCCGTTTATATTGCAGCGAAAGAAAACAAAAGGGGTCACTGACCATCGGGTTTCCTTCTCTTAGAGGAGACTTTCTTCTACAAATCGACCTGCTTCAGCTTCTGATTTCAAATATGAACTACTAAAAGGCTTCCCTATAGTTACTTTCTCAAAACAGCTTCTCATGGAGTGGGTTAGTGGAACACAACAATAGATGAACAGATAACAAGGAGTTAGTAACAACTTGTGAAAAGAACAAAAAAGATCTTCGACGAAAACACCAACGTAGGTCTGAAACTGCTATCGAAGAAACACGTTTTACCCTGGAAATAAAGGTCTAAAACCATAGAAAGAAAAACTTCAAAGTATCCTAGGGGTAGTTGTCCCCAGCAAATGGAAAAAAGTGGTCTCACCTCAAAGGGATCTGCCGGACAAATTGCCAGTAACCCGAAATGAACTAGCGTAATTTTGACTTCATGGGGTGAGGTGCCTACTTGAACTAGAACAGACCATTGGGTGAAAAAACGAAACACTGAAATAGCTTCTTGAAAGTGTAACGTTTGAGAACAAAATCAAACACTGAACAATTTCATGAGGTGCAGCCTTGAGTTAATTGTTGAGTTAATTGAAAATTGAATGAGTGAACTATCTCTTTCGTATTTTTTGTATTTTATTTTTTTTTGTTTTCAAAGACCTGCTTAATTGAAACTGAATTAGTTGAAAAAACAGAACGGAACTGGTTATCGGAACGAAAAGCTGAACTAACCAAAAGATGAAAATACTGAACCACATGTAAGTATTCTCTATGTTTACCACGACTCATCGCTGTTTGGGGAAAACCCCAAGTTTTGTTTGTCATTTGTAGGAGTCTGCGAGCGTGGAGCCTCTTCTCTCTGATTTTCGGGGAAGTCCAATGGATCGTCGACTCTTTCGCGGTCTCTATATGGGCGAGCGTAGGGGCGTCGGGATGTCACGCCTGGTGGAGGATTTCTGTACGTCCTGAGGCGAACTTCGTCATAAAACTGCTCTGGTGGTACGGTTATATCCGAGACAGCCCATGGATTCTGAAGGCAAAATGTACGATGATGACCGTCTTCTTTGCAGATACTGCAAGGGTCTCTTCTTATACAGATACCATAATGGCGTTTCACGCAATTGCCGCAGAGACCTGTTCTTTCTGCTCTATCGAGTCTGCTGCTAAGGTATGGAAAAGACGGACAGTCAGAGGTGTAGTGATCACGATCATTGCAAAAAGCGCAAGACTCTACCCAAGAGTGGCCTGATCTCGCGGGGCGCATCCTGACCGGAAAACGCCGATTCACACCTTGTACGCGTGAACTAGATTGTCGGTATGATCCGCCACGACGAGCCTTTACCGGGATGAGGTGAGCTTCTGGACTACTCGAATCGTCTTCGTGTTGCCTTTTCCCTACTCCACGGGCGCCTCGGGGAATAACCGGTTCAGAGGTGGACAGATGTCCAGCCTCCCCGCCCGCGAAAGGATCCTCTTGAGGCCAGCTTGAGTATGGTGCCAGAGTCGGGATTGTAATTGTCTTATTTTGATGAGTAGCTGAATTACGAGCCTGTTCTTGTAAGCGTCTATCCACTGTGCTTATGCGGAGGTATTCGTCTGTCACACGTATCATTAACGCGTTGGAATAGTTATCCCTCCACCAGCGCAACGTTTGGATATAAGAGCTGGGCTCATCTGACCAGGTAGGTGGCATCGAGGCAGCTGAATCTAACCTGTATTGTTCGTCCTCGGCAGTTACGCGCACTTTTTTTCGATTCATAAAATGTACCATTTGATGTGCTTCGAGGACTCTGATCATTCTGGTTGCGTGCGCTGTTACCGCGGAGCTGTGCTGTAGTATTTCTTTTATCATAGCCTCGGTAATGTTAAACAACTGGAGAGTTGCCCGAAAGTGGTCCTGTTCATGGGACCAGGAAAGCAATCGCGGTATAGTCAGTTCTTGCAGCTGATCTCTGTGAACTATTATGGCGGTGATGCTATGATGGAGTTCTTGTATCCAGCCCATCAAATGCGTATACCGGATTTCCAAGGGTTGCCTTCGCACCAGAAGGACCGCTAGATTGTGAAATGAACTAACAGTATTTTGAACTATCGCAAGTAAATTCTGTAGTAAGTGAACAATTTTTGCGGCCGTTTCAAAATCAGTTGGTCGTGCCGGCGTCGTTTCCGGCGCTGGGACGACCAGATTTCGAACCTGGTCACGCAGAACATTGTTTGTGGTGATATAATCAAAAACGACGCGGAATTGGTGCGCTGTCATTTCTTCGATTGAATAAGGCTCAATGTTTGATGTACTATACGGCGTCACTCCTTTGCATGAAGCAAATGTACTAGCCGAGGGGTTGCGTCTTAGCGGGGCATCGGGCCTTTCGTTGACGGCTTTCCTGTCATGGTACTCTCGCAAAAATGTTACCACTGCAGCGAGACGCTCCTTTTTTCTTTGTTCAGCTGCCCTCTTTGCCTCCCTATTCTGTTGTATTTTCGTGCCCATCTTTGCCATATCTTCCAAAGTAAGGATGATACCCTCAGGTTTTTCATTTTGTGGTTGAGGTGTTGCTTTATTGGGTTCCCAGTTGGCTGGATCGGTGTCTGGCATTAGAGGAGGTTGTGGGGTGTCGCTAGTATCCATTGATTCAATTTGTTCTTCCGGATCGTTTTCCCCTTGGTTAACTGACAGCGAAGCAATGGCAGGTGTTATGCTATTCTCCACCGATTCGGATGGGCGACGACTATTTGTTGAACTAGTATTTGAATGCGGGGTGTTGTTTGAACTATTATTGTTTAAGTCGCAGACAGGAGTGACCCCACGCTCGGTCGAAGGTGATTGGCAGAAATTTGCTGAATTACTCGAACTGAACCTATCTCGCCTCTCACGGCGTTTCCACCCTCGTCGCGGCCTGCTGGTTGTCCTCGACTGAACATACCACGACGGGACATAATATGTAAGTCGCACTAATACAACGACAATCTGAAAAGGAAACGCTGAACTAGTAAGCAAGGAAAGATATCAATCGATTACTTTCGCTTAAACGATATGATTCTTGGAGGCATTACGTATTACGAAATGTAGGGAATCCGAAATCTATTGTTTGAACTAAATACTGAATTGATGGAGTATGAGACTGGCGACACATATGGTTTCTTTCAAGATTGTACTTTTTCACAATTCAACGGCATCATTTCACCGCAATAACATAATGTACCATGTATGATGAAAGAGATGGTAATTGTTTTGGTCAACAATGTCATGCGGCGAACAACAACATGCAGTGAATTAGGATGGACTATGAATAACAATGTCAAAAGAAGCCAAATGTGTCGCGAAGAGTGTTCACTAACATGAGGTTAAACTGAGGTTAGTTATGCATGAAAGTATATCACTGAATTACTCACTTAATTATGATGTGTGAATACGTGTGCTGATAAAGACGCGAAAAGGCAATTGAAGATTCTCGAAGTGAGTGTGAAAGTTAGGCCCCAATACTAAGTTCTTACTCAAATCGAAAAGTCGCTGTAGGTTGCATGATAGTTTCAACTAAATTTCGCATATCAAAGCAAATGCGGCACTAAAT